>OV656866.1:16268197-16421907 GCA_927399465.1 Sarcophaga caerulescens | reverse complement strand
GTAGGTCCCGCCACTCATGTATAAAAACACAAGTGGTTTGAGAGGTTAGGTCGTAATTCTGACTGAAGAGTTGTAATGACCAATTATGTATGTATGTAATTAGTTGCTTTTTTTCTTTTTTTTTCGAACGTCCCAAGCCACACACTAACCCACCCTCACCCGACCGCGGAGGGCTCGTCCCCATTACGTAGGGACACGTACACACTACAGTCCGGACTGTAGCGGGTAAAGGAAAAGTAATGGCAACGGGAACATAAAACAGCTACAGAACTTAATCACAAGCTGAATAAAGTAACAATAAACTACGTAAGTCAAGAACGAAAATACATTTTTATATAATAATTTACAAATTAATGCTAGCATATAAGCTACGTTTAATATTACAAACATTACAATTAAAATCAATAAAATTAAAATCATTACATAATCTACGAAAAGTTGCTTAGTTGCTTAGTGGCTGTTCTATTATTCATGCTCATATATGTATGTCTCATGGACCATATCGCGGAAAGAAACACTAGAACATCGTGAGTGAAGGTTCTGTGAATGGAGTCTGACGACTAGTTGCTGAATTAAAACCGTTCAAGATTCCAGAGTCGGACGGAATGCATCCTGCCCCTTGTATAGTATATGCGACTGACATATGTATGTTGAGCACCTCAGAGTGATATTGCTCGCCAGAGTGCCTTTGAATCATAGACCATATAATATCCGTTTTTAGCAGCTATGGACTCAAAGATGTGGCTCCGTTTCAATGAAAATTGTTTTGTACTCCATTTCTTCCTTTAAGAATCACAGAGCTATCTACGCATCTTCCCCGTCTTCACATTTCTTTCAAGCTCTGTTTCCATAAAAAAGTTTTTCTTAATCTCTTGTGGTCTAGTAACGACAGCCTATGTAGAAATGAATGTATTGGGTATAGTGGTGAGGAACTTTTTGTCGATTAAGTCCCATGCTTTCTAAAGAGATGGCGCTGCTTGATATTTCTAGGAGGTTTGTTTTTTATACCATCTTCTTTGAGAGCAAATAGGAGTTCAAGAGTTGGCTCTGCCTAATCTACATATGATGTTAGTTTCTTAAGTTGTCCTCTTTGAATTCAGTAGTTTGGCAGCTTCCTGCATAGGTCATTTGTATGAGAATTGAAGCCTTTTAATGCTTTAAATTCGAAATTCATAAAGAACAGACTTACGCTTTATCGCAAATTTGGGCCTTTGTTTTTCTTGTTTGTTTTTAACGACTACAACACGCCACTTTTTAGGGCCCTTTTTGCCACATAAATTTGTTTCTGATTGTAAATATTTCTTGGTTACATTATACAACAAATACTGCCGTACTTGTAATAACCCTCATATAAGATAGATAGAGTCACCACATCTACAAATACAAGTACATTTACAACCAAGTTTATATTTCCTCGAAACTTCTTAGTTTACCTTGATTTTATCACCAAAAATTCACACAAAAAGATCTACTACAAGTACATTTATTTGTAAAAGCAAAAAAAAAAAAGAAAAAGTAGTAACTGCCGTAGAAAAGAAAATAATAAATGAACGCAAAGAATCTGTGCTTGAAACCAGCAGTTGTCATCCCAGCACATCAAACAACAATTTTTTTTTGCTGCATAAATCTTATCACAGAGCAAAGAATAAAAATCTGTTTGAAAATGTTAGAGAACCTTGAAGAGGAAATCAAGAAATCTTTTTCAGTTTTAATTTAAATTGTAGAATTGAAATAAAAAAAATAAAAAAATTCAATAAACAACTTAGCATGTCAAACAGAGTGAACACACATATAAGAAAAGCAAAATAATTTGTCAAATACATTTGAGGCAAAAAGAAAAAGAAAATGAAGATTTAAAAGCAAAATGTGTTTGAAAGACTATGTTTTCTAATGTAAAGAGAATTTCGTTTTTTCTTAACACATTCGACTACCACAACATTCAAATCAGATTGTATTACCAAGTGAGTTCAATGTTCGAGAGTGTACACAGTTGTTGTCATAAACTGGAATCACTTTGAAGGCAAATGCTTTTTGGTTTCCTTAACATCTTAACTAAGTTACTAACACGTTTATTTTTAAGTGTTTTCTTAATGGTATGACAAGTAAGAAATACAAATAATCTAACGGTGCATGGCTTAGAAAATTTAGACGATTTTTATCAAAACCGTAACAGTAAGTTAAGTATACGCTTGAGTGGAATGCGTCAAATTTCAACATCACGAAAGTTGTCTATTAAAATATGGTTTATTGATTCAATATTTAAATATGTATTTCACTTCTGTTTATTATATGTGGCTGCTTGATTCAACTGTTAAGTGTTCTGAAACAAATTTATGTAAAATTTAACTTTAGCTCTTCAATGTGCGAAGTAAATTTAAACACGAATTCGGTGAGAGCCGAACAAATTTTCATCATCTTTTAAAAATTTCATCGTTTCAACACCCTACACAAAATACACACAAGAAGCCTACTAACCCCTGGTATTCCAGAAGAGAGAACACACCAACATTAATATACTAAGGTCAAGTAGCGCTCGATGAGCAAATTTCTTTCACACCACTTGTAATACAATAGCCCAACACGTTTCAGGGCAATGATAGGTAACAAATCTATTATCATGGGGCCTGTACAGATATGAACGATCTTTATCGAGTCTGACATAAATATCATGGCCTTGGTTGCTTATTAACGGTATCACAACATGAAATGAGTTCTTCTGGAACATTCCCATGTAGCAAATCCAAAAGGTAGTTATGTTATGTTGCTCGTTGAAGCTTTTTGTTGAAACTATGCACATTCATGCATACATACATAATTGGTTATTACAATCCTTCAGTCCGACATACGACCGAGCTTCTCACACCACTTACAGTGGACAGCAAAAGTCTTAGTTCTTCAATATTTTTTGACAAAAAAAGTCCCAACAGGCTTAATACTCTTGCACAAAGTCCCGATATGACTTCTAGAGAGTATTTAGGAGATCATTTGAAAGAACGGTTACGTAATCGCTAAACTTCAAACAAAAGTCAGCCGAAAGACTTGCTCATGGTGCCATCAGAAAACACCCTACATTCAATTCCAAATGGGTTAAATGGAGTGCTTGACCTTATGAGATATTCTACTAAATACAACGGATAACATTTTCATATATCAGGCCTTTGAATTTTAAATTTACTCAGGGTTCCCCTTGGGGGTACCTACGGAGTCATCTGAAACTTTTCCTTATTTTTCTCTTGTTTTATGAAAAACATTAAATTAAATTAAATTAATAAAATAAATATAAAAACCTTAATTTTTTATATAAACTGTGGGTTAAAATTCATAAAATTGTCAAAATATATTGGAGTACTAAGATTTTTGCTTTCAACTGTATGTTGTGTTTGTTAATTTTATATGTGAGTAGGATGACCTACATTTTAAAGGCGACTCCGAACGACAGATGTTTTGAGAAACTTTTCAAAGGAATTTTTTTTTATTAATCTCAGATTTTTGGCTAGAAATCTGCTGAGGGAAAGTCGCCGAAGAAATGTTTTTTCATATTTCGTTTTGTTGGAGATTTCTGGCCTGGGGCTTGAACCTTGGCCTCACATCTCATAAGCCTACACACTACCTACTAGACTAGGGCGACTTTGGAAACTACATAATGTCCTTACTATAATCTGTATGATTTCAATGGGTTTTCAGCAACCACTTCTGTAATCCCCAAGCCCTGCAGTTGACAATTTTGCTGGTTAACAAAGCCATCGAGAGCTTCATTGCAATATTGTTCGAAAAGTCGGCATTGAAAGCCTGTTGCTTTGGTACCAAGTCAATATCAACGACCTTAGCAATGGTAAACTATAAGGCAATAATTGTTGCACGAGTTGGACTTCATATGAATGAAGTGTGAAAAGCTAGGACTGAAGGGTGCGGGCTTCTTGGGGACGATTGCTGTAGACTGTCTAATGGTAAAGGTATAGCACTGGCCATTTTATAGTCACCTTGCAGCAACTCGTTTCCTTGCCGTTCGCATCTTGAGATGTCCACAAACACTACTCCCTCTCTTCCACCTTCCTATAACCCATTTTTCTAAAAACCTGCACAATGCACTGCATGAGTAGGGGCCATCCCCTGAGTGCTGGTTTTACCAAACAAAAAAAAAAAAAAAGGTGGAAAATTAAATACGATGTAATGGACCATAATATAAACCCCGTTGCTAAGGAGGTCCTATCCCTTCTCTTACAATATTCTCCAAGCCTGTTAGCATCTTTACCGTTACCAATCTCTTTAAATTTCTTTGTAATCTTGGAATTTCCTTGCAAAATTGATTGATTATGAGGCCCATAACTGTGCCGACTATTTAAAAATTATTCACATTTCATAGTATCACCACTTTTGTAGAAAATTTCATTTATTTTTACGCATTGTTCGATAGATACACGTTCCATATTTGCATATGACAAATACTTTACCAAAGAAATGAAGGCCTTGCCGGACCATCGATCTTGAAACCATTAAATGGATAACGCGAAAATATTCAGCAGAAGGTAGGGAAACCGTTCCTATTGTGGGCTATATGGGCTATGAAATGAGTCAACAGTTTAAAAGGAATGTTTGTTTGGTGAAGCAGACAGTTTCAAATAGCTAATGTGCTAATCTCATGGCAACTTCAGTTTAAATATTTGTGCGATTAGTCTTAAGAAACATGAATTGCAACAACTATTCAATATAATATTGAAAATAATTCATAACCATGTCTAGACTTTCACTTAAGTATTTAAAGTTTTCAAAGGCATTTAAAGCAAGTCGAATAAAATTTTTAAGTTCACTAAACAATACAGACGCAAGTACGTAAATACATATCCGGGGTAATTGATGGTAAAATAAAAGACTTTTCAATTTCCCCTTTAAATTGTAAAAAAACAATTAATTTTTTATTGACCCTATGTAACCATTTTTAAATGCATGGAACCAAACTCAATACTTTAAATTGCTTAATTGCGTGATAATTTCAAAATGAAACCAACATTATTATTGTTCAAATGTTGAATTCATTTTCCAATTCAACTCAGAGAAAAACCAATTTATTCACCCTTCAATGAATAAAAATAAAAAAGAGTTACATTGTTGCAGGCAACAATAAGAGAACAAAGTTGCTACAAACTAAGCACACAGTGTCTGTCCTTTTTTATTGTTATACTTGAGTTTTTCTTTTTTCTTTTGTATTTTTTTTTTTTTCTTTCCGATTTTTTTCTTTTATGGGTATCGAGTGTGACCAGAATAATTGTGGGAAACTTTTCTTGAGTTATTGTTGGTTGTTGGTTGATGTTTGATTTGTTGATTGAAATATTTATGCGAATGAAATAATCCTAATTGAGGAGGGTTTCGGAATTAATTTGAAAATAAAAAACGGTAGGTATTAGGGAAGTGGAATTCTTCTTTGTATATCGTAATTAAATTCATGTATCGACTAATGAAGTCGATTAGTTTATATGTCGTGTGTATATATTTAGTGGAATTTTATTGAATACACACACATACCAACACCACTGAATTGATATTTTTAACGTTTAACTGGAATATAATAAGGGTTGACTTTTTAAGAGCTATAGGAAAATTTTTCAAAAAATAAACATAAAATTCAGAAAAATGCATGAAATCTTTATTTGAATCGATACTATGGTCAATATAATTTATTGTTTGAAAATTATTTCATGCAAATGTTGACCGCGACTGCGCCTCAAATGGTCTATCCGCTTAGTCCAATTTTGGCATACTCTTTTCAACATTTCGGCCGGTATCTCACGAATAAATGCTTCAATGTTGTCTTCCAAAGCGTCAATTGAAGCGGGCTTGTCTGTATAGACATGAGATTTAACATAGCCCCACAAAAAATAGTCTAAAGGCGTTAAATCGCACGATCTAGGCGGCCAATTTACCGGTCCCGAACGTGAAATAAAATGTTCACCAAACTCGCCTCTCAATAAGTCCATTGTTACGCGTGCTGTGTAGCATGTGGCACCGTCTTGTTGAAACCACATGTTATGCAAGTCAAGCTCTTGAATTTTGGGCAAAAAAAAGTTAATTAAACTTAGTTAATTAAACTGACCATAAAACGGAAGAAGAACGCGATGAACTTTCTTAACAGAGCACGCATTTTGATAATAAAATTCAATGATTTGCAAGCGTTGTTCGTTTATAAGACGATTCATGGTTAAATTATAGACCAAACTGAAGATGTTTGACAGTGAAACAAAACACGAAACGTGCGTGAGCTGTTTAAACCAGTGTTGCCAAAAAGATAATAGCTAAAAAATCACCCTTTATAATAAGTGTTAGCTTGTTAGACGTGGGGCCACATTCTAAACCAGAGATCAGCAATGAATCGTATTTTCGCTACTCATAGGTACTTATCCAATTTTGAGTATGAATGAGTCAAGAGTATTAAAATTCAACTACTCTGATTCATTCGTACTCGCTACAACATTGATTTATAAGTATAGGTTGCAATGAGTATGAGTACAACGTTGACATCAAACTCACAACATTCGATTCATTGTTTGATTCATACGGCTACTCATTCAGATTCATAAATTTAGAAAAATACTTATAATACTTACGAATGATTCGAGTTACTCGAATCATTCATCAAAATTTACAGTAGTAGTTATTGTTTCATTTACAAAAGAAGAGAAGAGAAAAGACAAAGACAGCAAGCAAAGCACACACACAACATTCTAGCGAGTATTGTAGTGTTCGTACTCGAATCATACTTATTTTGTGCTTCGTGTATATGTTGAATCATGGAGAGTCGAAATCAACAATATCGTGCGTATTGTTAAGTATGAGTACGATGAGTATTTCTAACTTTGAATATGAGTAGTATGAGTATGATATTAAAATAAGTATGAATGCGTATAAGTAGCTGAAATTATAAGTATGACTCCAATCTACTCATCGTTTTGAACACTCGTTGCTGATCTCTGGTCTAAACCAGGTCAAGATGCCTGACAAAACAAAACGAAATACAAAAGAAATATTTCTTCGGCAACTGCCTCTCAGCAGATTTCTGGCAAAAACTCATGCATAAAATTAACACACACAATATAAGTGGTGTGAGAAGCTAGATTGTAATGCTGACTGAAGGGTTGTAATGGCCAATTACGTTATGTTATGTATGTAATTGGAAATTTTAGTTATTTTCTATTCATTGTTGCATGTATAAAAATATTTATTTTTTCTTTTTTCTGCACTATTACATACCAGTAAATGAAGCTTGATGTTTAAGAGTTATGTACGTACCAAAATTGTTTTGTAAATTGTTAAAATATTTAAAATTTGCAAAAAAAAAAAAAAGGCAAAGTAAACAAAAGATAAAAACACGATAAATATTTGACGATATTATTGAAATGAATTTAATTTGAAATAATTGTATACTAGGTATGCGACATTAAATTTCGAAACAGATTTCCATTGCTCTATTCAAATCTGAATTAAATTAAATTTATTTACATTTTCGCAATGATATTTATAAAATAATTATCGGCTAATATATGGCTTTGTTATCGAACCGAATTGGCCAACTTATGGTATGTAAAGCCTTCAAAAGTCGTTTCTGATCATTTGTAACTTTATTCATTTATCATTATTTAATTTATATTTCATTTCATTTTATTTGTTTTATTATTTTTTATTTGACTCGCAAAACATATTTAGAATTCATAGAATCCATGTTTGCATTGTAAAAACTAATTGAGTTGTGTATGGCAAAAAAAGCCTGAATTTATTAAATTCTTCATTACAAAAAACTTCATGTTTTATTTAATAAATCAAAATAGTTATTTTACTTGGATTTTTATTTGTTTACTTAGTGATTTTTAATTGAAGCAAAGAAAAAAAATATTTGGATAAAATAGGAAAAAAAAGACAAAAAATTTAAAAATCAGTTAAAAGAATTTCAAGCATTTTTTGACATGGTGGACATAGGAATAAAAATGTAATCTTTTTTATTGTAATTTAAATTAAAATATTAATATTTGATTTCTTTAAACCTTTTTCCTTTTCTGATTGCCAAAAAAAATGAGCAAAAACCTTCGATTGAGGTTCCCAACTGCTGGACAGTGATACAGACGATATTCTGTGGTCTGTTGTTCTTCAAGATAATAGTGAAAGCGTCGTTTATAACAATAGAGTATCCGACTCCATTGATCCATAGTAATGTGTTCTGTTTTTCACAATTTCATCGATACTACAATGAAATGTTCTTTAGTATAACGAAATCACTTGTTTACTATGACAACATATTTATGTGAAATACTTGAGGTTCAAATGTATAGAACAACGCAAATAGATTTTAGAAGGCTCTCGTTCTTCAGGCTTGCACTACATTGTCATTACAACCCCTTAGTTAAGATTAAAAATTAGATTGCCGAAATACTCATGTTATGAGTGTTAAGTTTATATATGAACCTACTGCCTAATGTCGACTCCGAATGACAGATGTGAAGAACTGAAAGCAATTTTATTTACTTTCAAAGTTTTTACCAGACGACTGCTGAGAGGAAGTTGTCAAAGAAATACTTTTTCATCTTTCGTTTTGTTCGATATGTCTGAGTCTGGAGTTGTGATGAAGGCTCTCGTCTAATAAGCCCACACACTATCAACTAGACTACGGCGACTTTAGTCCTATACTCTGTATTGTCATATAGAATGCCCAGGGTTTTAATTCCAGGAAATTATTCGTTAGTACCACCAGCCGCCGGCTATTATGGGGGCTAACACGTAGCAAATAGTTGAACAGCCGATTCATATATGCACCATTCGAGCAAGGATGGCACTAACTAAGGGAGTACAAAAACAAGAGTCCTCAAGTCTATTGCAGGAGCATCTTGTTGGAGACAGGGACCTAAAAAAAACCAGTCAATAAGGTATAAAACACTGTGGGTAGGATTTTGGAAAACAAAACCAACATAAAAAATTTAAAATAAATTAATTGCGGTCCAGTTAGTAACAGAACCATTGATGGTGGCTTTGGATAGTTCACAAGCAGACTACTAGTCAGTCGGTATTTAGTGTTATTACCCACCCCAATCTTGGGTTAGAGAGCATATACTGCTACAAGCGAAGAAGTTACAAAGGACGTCATGCAGGACCATCGTAGGAAATCTACAAAGGTTACAAAAGGTCGCTATTGCAAAACACTTAAGCGGCACAATCTAAGTCACAAAAGACAGAAGTTTCTTGTGGAGGATATGACTCACAAATTTTTCCAGGGAAAGAACAACAGTTGCTGGCGAAATAGGAAAAAGCGGCACCCACTAAAGAAAAATCGGAAGAAACCATGCCAGAAGACCGGATGATTGTGCTATCGATCACAATCCAGAATGAAAAGCTTGTAAGAAGAAACGTAGAGAAAAGCTGAAAAATCCCTAGCCTAAGTGCTGTAATGGGCACCGATATACATACTTAGTAATAGCAGAACTGTAATAGTAGAAGAAGACTTTAATAACTACACAGAGGGGAAATTTTCTGCTGCTGCCGAAGGCAATAAATGAAAGTGTAGTTGATAAATTTACCGTTAAACGGCTGTGCAGAAAAATATACGTATTTTTGCAATTTTTTTTGGAATTTACAGATTTCTGAGTCTAAGTTCATATGGCAGCTTGCCTCATTGTAAATTAAAGTAATCCTAACTAGATTTGGGGTTAACATACATTCCTTAGAGACTTTAATTGGTGTATATTGTGTCACTGTCAGACATAATTTCTTAAAGTAATTGTCTGCGTTAAATTTAAATTCTGCATATGTCTTTAAACCCTTATAATCCCATTTTGTGAATTAAATTGAAACAGAATCAGAAAACCAAATGATGATGAAAAAATTTATTAAACAAATAAATTTCCAGTTAAATAAATCTGCAAATATTTAATTTGATATTCCCTTTTTGCATTTCATTTGCATTTGCGTTTGCGTTGCGTTGCACTATAATATCCATTAGCCTTTTGCCGATTTAATCCTTTTTGGGCGAGCATGCAAATAAATCTTTTATTCATACATTTGTGGTCTGTCTGTGCTCTCAATATTGCACACAAACCTGACCGGGTGGAATATCATTGCTTCGATTGAGTTTGTGTTTGAGAAATTAAAACAATTGCAGTTTTTCTGTTAAGCTGGGCAAACGAGTAAACTCAATGGCAATGAATGCAAGGAAAAAAATTGTTGCACAAAAACTATAGGAAAAAAATGTAGAAAAAATGCTGCCATAAATGTAAAAGCAAATAATGGCAGCTTCTGAACTCAACGTTTTTATTCCCCACTTGCCTACAAATGATATAAAATTGCAATGAATCCTTATGGTTTATCAGATATCAGGTCATTTTCATATCTTTTGCATTGATTTGATTGTTTCAAATCAATTTTCAATCTTACCACCCATAAAACCTTGTCTTCACAATGAGCTATGGTATGCCAGGAAATTTCCTTGTTAGATATGAAAGAGTAGCAAAAATAAATTTTCATGCGAATTGTAATGTTCTTTTACTGCATAAAAATGCAAAATAATCGTATTTGTCCATTCGCTTGTAAAATTGCAGTTTATGGAAATGATCTAAGGGATTGAAGAAGAATAAAAGGAAGAAATTGTTTAACAAAGTAATCAAACACAATTTTGGAAAATAATCGAATTTGATTTGAAGAGATGTGTGTGTTATTTTTATACATGAGCGGCAGGACCTACAGTTTTATGACGAAACTTTTCATAACAACTTATTTAACCCTCAGAGTTTTTGCCAGAAGATTGCATATTTCGTTTCGTTGGAGTTGAACCACGGGCTCTCGTCTAATAAGCCAACACACTAACTACTAGACTACGGCGATCGCAGAGAGCTTTATACAGTGAATTAAATATGGAGATTACCAGTGAAAAACCTGTTGGGAAGGCAAATTCATTGCTGTAGTTTTGGAAACTCAACTGGGATATACTAAATACTGCTGCGCTATATGTACGTAAGCAGAACAGCCGGTGGAGAAACATGCTTCTCCTTCTTTGTCTGCGTCAGAAGCTGTCTTGGTAAATACCAAGAACACTGAATTGAATACAAGAACACTTAAATAAGAAAACTTAAATAAGTGTTCTTGTATTCAATTCAGTGTTCTTAGAAGGTAACTAACATTTTACAAATATAAGCTTAACTTTTATGCATTTTAAAAACTCTTATGGTGATTTCTTTTCTGGTAAAAAATGTTGCCTATGTATTTTGTAGCACTTATTGAAGGTTGCACGAACCCTCATAATGTGTTGCATTTTAAACGTTTATAAAAAACAAAAATCATTGCCCTTTACGCAATTGTTTTTATAGTTTAATACCAATTTAGCGTTTTTTTACTTAGTTAACGATTTTAAAACTAATCATTGTATAGAAAATGAAAAAATAAAAATAAAATTTCCAATTAAATTATTTTTTTATTTTCGGAAAGCTAACATTACTTTTAAATAAAAAAAATAATAATATTTTTACCGGGGTCATACAAGTTAAAACTTTTATTTTTATGTAAAATTCAACTTTAGGGCCAATGTTTTCAAATCTCTTTAGTTGGCACAATATGTTATTAATTATTTAGTAAATTTTTTCGAATTTCTATATAAAAACTAAAAATCAAATCAAAAATATAATTTTTGGAATTTTTTGGGAAATATTTTTATTACAAAAGATAATAACCAAATTCCATTTAAAAGTATTTATAAATAATCTTCTTATTACAATTTAAAAAAAATTTTAATTTTTAAGTTAACTCATCCCAAACCTTTTTTGTTTGGGATAATAATACATATGCATATGTTTCTTTGTAGTCCTCGACTAGTAAATTTCATATTGCTAAAATTAAATAAAATTTTTTTTAGCGATTTTAAAGCTCATTCTGCTTTTACAATAATAAAATTATCAACACCTATAGTCAGCTGTTGTTTGTTTATAAATTTGTTACTAGAACCTGGCGCAATACTGATAAATAACATTTTCAACAAAATTTTAAACTCGCGGCAAGAGTTTCGTTTTAATAATAATGGATACATGTCATCCATATCTGACGATGAAGAGGATTCCAACAAATTTTACAAAATAATATTTTTTTGCTTCCATTTCACCACTTTTAAAACAAATAATTTTTGTTATTTTTTTCAAAACAATAACAAGAACAGCTGTTTTAAAAGTGCTGCCCTTACAACCCTTTGATTAAATTGAGGGTCAAACATGCAGCATATTTTCTGGGTTTTATGGCAGAATTTTTAGAAAAGACCACGTTACTAATTTACAAAATTGGATTTTTTTTCAGAAAAGAACAGCAAAAGGGCAAAAAGGCAGAATAAAGGCAACATTTATGCCAGAAAAGAAATCACCATTAGTTTTCCTTTTAAAATTAGAAACTAAAGAAGCATTGCCCAATATTTTCTTTGTTGCCCTCCTATGCAATTTAATATTTTCTTTTCTATTTTTTACTCTTCTTCACTAAAATTGTTTTGTAACAAGTTTTTCAAGATGCTTAATTTGTGCTTCAGTTGTTTTCCATAAAAATGAGTGAATTTTTATAAGCAATTAACTTCAACTACTACGTGTTGTTGAATTTTTTTTAGTTTTCTTAATCTGAAATTCAGAAATAAAACGAACAAAACGAAAAAATTTACAGACCCTGAGAACAAGTAGAAAAAGCATTTCCT
This sequence comes from Sarcophaga caerulescens, assembly GCA_927399465.1. NCBI lineage: Eukaryota > Metazoa > Arthropoda > Insecta > Diptera > Sarcophagidae > Sarcophaga > Sarcophaga caerulescens. The sequence continues at coordinate 16,409,216 of OV656866.1, read as the reverse complement.
CTTTGCATTGTATTCAGAGAACACTCATCATAAATATTTATTTAAAACAAAACATGATAAGAAGCTCGTTGAATTGAAAATGATGAGAGTTTTTCTTTTTCTGTGAATATTTTTCATTCATTCATGCATTCATTGCACTGTATTCGCTGTAGACGGAGTGATTTTAAGAAAAAAAAGTGTTACTTTTTTGTCCACTTGTTTTAGGAAACAGACTAAATAGTTAAAAAGATGCTTAGCTGTTGTGGGAGTGCACTTTATGAGACAAAGAAATGATGATTATTTGTAGCCATGAGCGGCGGGACCTACAGTTTTAAAGTCGACTACGAACGGCAGATTTTTTGAGAAACTCTTCATGGATATTTTTTATTTACTTTCAGAGTTTTTGTCAGAAGACTACATAACATACATAATTAGTCATTACAACCCTTTAGTCAGGATTATTGACCTAGCTTCTCACACCACTCATGTTGTGTGTGTTAATTTTATACATGAGTGGCGGGACCTACAGTTTAAAGTCGACTCCGAACGACAGATTTTTTGAGAAACTTTTCATGGCAAGTTTATTTACTCTCAGAGTTTTTGCCAAAAATCTGCTGAGAGGAAATCGCCGAAGAAATACTTTTTGTATTTTGTTTTGATGTCTGGCCTGGGGCTCGAACCCTGGCTTTTACGTCTAATAAGCCAACACACTACCTACTAGACTACGGCGACTTCTTTGTCAGAAGACTGCTGAGAGAAAATTGCCGAAGAAACATTTTTTTTTCACATTTCGCTATGTTCGAGAAGACTGGGCTGGAGTTAGAACCCTGACAACATACAAACATAATTTGGTCATTACAACCCTTGAGTTAGGATAACGACCTAACTTCTCACACCACTGATGTTGTGTGAGTTAATTTCATACATCAGTGGGTGGACGTACTGTTTTAAGTCAACTCCGAACCCCAGATTTTTTTGAAAAATATTTCAAGGCAGAGTTTTTTCCACAAATCTGCTGAGAGCAATTCGCCTGGGGTTTGAACTGAGGCATCATACTACTTACTAAACTACGGAGACTTCAATTCACTTATCGTTAGATAGTACCAAGAGAAATTCAGCTCTTTGACCTTGACCTTTTGTACAGCACATCTCCAAGAAGGCTGAACTACTTATGTACAACTTACACTGAAGCCCGATCCCACAGCCTTCGTGGAAATATCTCCTTATACCTAAACAGTGACAGACAAAGTGAGTTAAGGTCTCACCCTTCCAATATTCCCATTTGACAACATGTATTGCAGATTTTCAGTTCTTCTTGACCATCTGTGTTTTGTTAACATTTGTAATGCAGATTGGACTCAAAGGTGGTTAAAAGACCACCGGCTCTATGCTCAGAATGCAAAAGAGGTAATCTAGTGTCTGATCATACATGTCCATTAGCAGTGACAATATATAGCCAAGCAGCTAGACAAGAGCCAAGATAAAATGTCTGGCCTCCTCATTTAGATATATCCGTCCTTTATTGATTAGATGGGATGTTGCAACAAATTTAAGGGACTACAGTGCTAAATTTGTATCCACTTCTATTAAGTTCTATGCGTTCCATCATATATTTCAAGCATTCGGCTGGAAACAGGAAAAAGAAGTCTTTGAAAGGATTTCAAATTATTATCTGTTACACAGACCTATGTTCTCCTGGCCCCTATATCTATAAAAAAAAAGTGCGATAAGTCATAATTTCGCTCCAAATGTATATTTTTCCGCAAAATTTATTTGTGCCAACCAACAATTTAACACCTGCATGTAGAATTTTACAAATTTCATTCGCCTGCTTCCAAAAAATAAAGAATCTTAAAGACAGAATTTACAACAGAACTCCTTTTATTCTAGTCAGTTCCATATTTTTTCTTTCTATTTTCTAGGCGAAATTTGATTTCGCCTTCAACAATTGCATGCAACATCATGTGTAAAATTTTTGTGTTCATGCATGAAAAAATTCCTCTTCACACACACACTAATATATTTGTTCGTTTGTGGTTAACACCCGCATTTTACTTAAAACAAACACACACACATTGTTACTGCAAAAAAACGTGAACACTTATACGCCCCTAATGACTGATGTAAAATAAAAAAAATTTTCTTTATTCCCATGTTCCAAAGTTATAGAATGTTGAAGTCAATCACAAAAACTTTTTTTACTCTGCAATCGCATCAGGACATGGATAAATTATTAGAGACATTTGGTAGCAAATGGCAGCATTAAAATTAATTCTGTAGGGTGTGGAAAATATTTAATGTTGTCGAACATATAAAATAAACGTTTAATGGAGTTTTGCGTTGACTTTGGCAAAAGCCAATAGAGAATATCAATATCTCAGGGGAATTTTTAAAAATTGTAGAATGAAAATTGTATGAAGACATGTGTTTGGTACTTCTTATATACTATATCAGTTGGAAGTGTTTACTTGTCGTTAAGGCAGTGGCAGCAATTTGGGTAACACCTGCCAAAAACGCCGTTTGTATTCCAATTATATTTTTGTTTAGTTTTCTTCTTACATGATGTTCATTTTGTTCGTTTCTAGCTGACTGCTCTACAAATTTTAATCGAAAATCGGTTGCAAATATAAATCGAAGTTTAGGATGGCAAATCTAAGAGTTACTCGCTTCGCAATACTTGCTCATATTCTTGCCAGTTATAGATTTGCCTTCAAATTTAAATTACCTGGTTTTTATAAAATTTCACTTTTCTATTGTAATAACACGGTGCGACAGTGAAAATACACCCGAGTAACTACATAGTCCACGTTGTTCAGTTAGTTGAGTAGAACTAAAAAATAAATTTTTTATATTTCTCGAACCCTCCAAACTTGTTTTATTTGACGGAAACTGTTTTTTATGACCTTACGCATAAATTTCTGAATTACTCAAACATTTCTGACCCGATTTTCAAAATTTAAATCTTGTTGGAAAGGGGAGAGATGGATCCTTAAAACGATATACATATATATATTATGCGTCTTAATATGCTATGAGATTTGATCAGGTAAACTTGGAAAATTCGAATTTTTTTCATATTTTTTCATGATTGTTCATTCATAGTAGCAAACTTTAATAAAAAAATATAGGATAAGTGATAATATTCTTATATTCTGTTCTCTTGTGAAAAGATTGAGTCATCATTTGATAAAATCGGACAAAAATTACCGTAGTTATTATTTAAAGAGTCTAACAGTCGAGTGATATTTTTTATATATGTCATCTCATCAAATGAACTTCTAGTTCAAAAATTTTCAGAATTTTTGATGGATCTTGATTGTTTATCACAAAATGTGTCAATTTCACGTTTACACGACTTCCAGAAGTCGTCTTATATTTGTGTTTTTTGCAAATATTATTATTTCTCTTTGCGCAAACATTGGCCAACTTCTGGTGGCCGCTCAAACGTGAAATTGACACGTTTTGTGATAAACTATCCTGATCCATCAAAAATTCTAAAAGTTTTTGAACTAAAAGTTCATTTGATGAGATGGCATATATAAAAAATATCACTCGACTGTTATACTTTTTATGTAATAACTACAGTAAATTTTGTCCTATTTTATCAAACTAAATGCCAATCTCTTCACAAGATGATGCACTTTCAGAATGTCATCACTTATTTCATATTTTTTAAGTAAAGTTTGCTACTATGAACGGACAAACTTGAAAAAACATAAAAAAAATTCGTATTTTTCAAGTTTACCTCATCAAAACTCATAGCATATTAAGTCAACTAATAGATATATGTATACCGTTTTAAGGGTTCATCTCTCCCCTTTCCAACAAGATTTAAATTTTGAAAATCGGGTCAGAAATGTTTGAGTAATTCAGAAATTTGTCCGTAAAGTCATAAGGTCATATTAAGGTATTTTTGAGTTCTACTCAACAAAACACACAACCTATATTTAATTTCTTTTATTTTGTCGCATAGTGTAATTGATTAAAAGCTGCTTAAACTACCCGATTAATATGTTCAACTTAACCCCATAATTCATTAAATAGCTCTGTTAAACGCTGCTTCACATTGTTATGTAAATTAATAGCATTCCTTTGTGCTTTTTCAATTTTAATTCGTTGGCCTTTTTAATGCCACCAATGAGTATAATTTTGTTTAAATAATTAAAACAATTTCCATTTGAAAGACCACCTTCAACTGTGTTCACCTTTTTGAATATTTTGAGCATTTGAAATGCCACAAAATTAATTCAGGTTGAGGCGAAAATATTTTTGAAATATTTTAAACCAAAAAAACATTTCAATCTGTAAAGCTAAGAATTTATGTAAATTATATATTCTAGATATGCTTTATATGTTTGCAAGTGATTTTCATTAAATATTTATTAATTATGCCATGGAAAAATAGAAAAAAATTCGTTCCTAAAAGCGCAAAAACTGACTGCATCTTCAGTTATTTTTTTTTTTTTTTCTACAAAAACTATGGCGATAACTAATCCTTCATAGAAAAAACAGAAACTAGTTGACATCAGTAAACTCATGCTTTTTACAGAATTACTTAATTGGTTATCAAAACCCTTTAGTCAGGATTACAACCTAGCATCTCACACCACTCATGTTGTGTGTGTTCTTTTTATCCATGAGTGGCAGGATCTATTCCGAACGACTGATTTAAGAAATTTTTATTTTTTATTTTAATCTCAAAGGTTTTCGCCAGAAGCCTGCTGGATATCGCTCTCGACTAATAAGCCAACACACTACCTCCTTGACTTCGTATGAAATTTGCATGCAGATATTAAGAGAGTATATTTGACAAGAGTAAACAGCAGTTTTTTTTTTCAAATATTGAAAAGGAGTCTACTATAGTGAATTTGATGAGGACCGTGCTGGTAGGTATCGTGCTGCTCTACGTGGCTATATTATGGGTAATTTAACAAGCAGGTGAGACTGTACTTGGTGTGTTGAGAGAAAACAAACATAAAGATCAATCTACGTCGAGGGAGAACATCTCCATCGTAATGAGGGAAAAGTAAACACAGCAACATGAGTCGAAGTACAACGTTTACGCTGTTCTGTCCATGTAAAGATCATGAAATTAAATGCTCCGGCGGGAAAATCATTCGATTCGATGCCATTAAAGACGTAGAAAGGGAAAAAACATCCTGAAGAAGATTTATCAAAATTTTGTTCTAGAAGCGCAAAAAATCGAAAGGCATGTAAATCTATTCTGCAATGGTCTATTGAGCTAAATGGTCTCCTAAGGAAGTAAGTAAGTAAGTAAAACGGCATATTGATTGTAGTATTATGTATATTACGCTTTATACGAGAATTTATACGTTGGATAGAATTTCGATTGTAGAAATAAGAAATTTTTTCTTATAGTACAGGGTAGAGATGAGCGATCCAGTGATTGTTGAAGAACGTTGTTCTCAGTGAACGTGATTTGTTAATCACTGTTCTTTAAAACAGTGATTGTGATCACAGTATTCCAACAATACAATAATGACAATAACGTATTTTATTAAGTAGATACATACTACGAAAAAACTACTAAACAAAATCAAAGTGGTGTCATCAATGTTATTATTTTTAATGTAATTTTGTTTTTATATGAAGTTTGACAATTAAGTTTCACAGAAAGTTCATGTATAAAAGACAAAAGTAAATAATCAGCATCATCTAATAGTAATTCTGCCTCGCTCAAAATAAAATGAAATAAATTTGAGTATGTAACAATTTTGGAAGAACGACATTATTAGTAACTGTTATTTGGCAATTTCAATCACTGTAGTTACCAGTGAATTATCAATCACCGTGATTAAATCACAGTTTTGAAAATATCGCTCATCTCTAGTACAGGGTAGTAATGTGCCACAGTCTTTAGCGTTTCACTATAATGACTTCTTTAACTAGATTGCCACTGTCGAGCCGCAGAGTTCTGTTTGGTATTAGTGAAGATAGCTTAACGCCTAGGACTTAATATGCTACCAAGTGTTTTCTTCAAAGTATATGGTCGGATAATTCGTTTTCTTTATTACAGAATCTGCATTTAAAATGCCAATTTAGTACGCCAGTCAAGAGCCCTGAACAGACTGAAATTTTTTTTCACTCAGCAAAAGTTTTTTTTAACCTCAAACCACCCGTTTGGCACGAGAACAGTCTTTCTCTGTCCCAATTTTTGCTTCTATCAAATTTACCTATCCGAATTTCATTTTCACCTTTACAGAATGATACGGGCGTCAACAGTGTGGGTATTCCCCTCCTGACGAACTCATAAAAATTCCAGTTACTCTAGAAGTTTAAAATGGAGGTGGCGCTCTGTCTTTTATATATTTTGGAAAAAATATATCAAATAAAACTTTTGCTGAACACTGATATAAACTGGTTTTACAAATATAAAGTGTTTCAAACGATCTCTATATACAGAAAAAATGCATTTACGTGCATACAATAATACAAATACAATTAAAAATTTAATTAATCTTTGTAAACAACAAACTTCCATAGACTATGATACACACACTACTTACACAAAGACGTAAATGCATATCCTAACATATGCGTACAGTGAGTGGCAAAAGAAGCTGTACACTAAAGAAAATATACATTAATAAATTACTGTTATTTTTATTTTAAAATTGTTTCATTGATTGATTTCATTCATTTCAGTTTTTAAAACTGAAACAAAAAAAATCAAAAAAATTTCGAAATATTGTTAAATTTATTCGGGCACTCTCCTTAAGTGGTAAAAAGTTGAGTTTGGAGATTGTTAGAATTTTTTCCATGGTGTGCATTTTCTTTTGACGCTCACTATATACAATATTGTACATATTTTCATTTCCTTTTACTAAAGACTACGCTTTTTATATTTCTTTTAAGAACTCTATGCTCCAAACAATTTTATATAAATTTATAAAGCAAAAAAATAAAACTAATAAAAATTAATTATTGCAGATGAATATTTTTCACAATTTTCTCCTAAGACTGCTGCAAAGAGACAAGAAAATAATAAAAAAGAAGAAAAAACTTAAAAAACTTCATTCTTTAGTATCTGCAAAATTGATTGTATCTTCTGAGAACTCCAAAAGATGATATAATAGAATGCAATATTCAGATGAAAATTTTAAATTGCCAAAAATTAAGAAAAAATATGAAAAATATTGCATTGAGAGTTTAAGTTCAAGTAAAAAATATTTATAAGACTCAAAGGAAAGTTTCAATTAAAAGAAAAAGAAAAATAAATTATACACTTGAAATGTTAATATATGTAGAGGACAGTAGTTGTTATTAACAATTAAGAGGGGGATGTATATTAGGAAATTGCAAAAATTTATTGTGTTCATTTCGTAGTAAAGCAAAGATTCTTAATTTAACAGGTCATTGGAAAAGTTTAAGAACTATAAAATTTCTTCTTGCCAAAGAAATCATACGTTCTCGGTAACTATTTACACATCCTTTCCTTGTGATTACTAATCCGGTAAGTTCTTTTTTACGAAGGTAAGTAGCATTTGCATTATTTCTCATTTACAGCTCATTGTCCATGTCTACCTTATGCTTGGGTAGATACGATTTTTAAATGGAGTATAAAATTGGGTTCTTAAGTGACTCGGGCTCTATTTATTCTCTTTTTATCATCAGAATAACAGAATTGGCAACTTGCTTACAATCAATTGCCACAGCATTTGTGTCTGTCATAATAGAGTTGGTAGCTTATTAGACGAGAGCTCGTGTCTCAACCTCTGGCTCAGACATCTCGAACGAAAGTGAGAGCATTAAAAATGCCTTTAAAATAATACTTGTTATTGACCATTATTAGGCATTAGGCCGTGGTTCTAACCCCAAGCCAGAATTATTTCTTCAGTGACTTTCAGCAGTTTTCTGGCATAAAAATTTGAGACTAAAAAATCGCCATGAAAAATTTCCCAAAAACTCTGTCGTTCGAAGTCAACTTTAAACTGCATGTCCCGCCACTCAAGGATGAAATTAACATACACACAACATGGGTGGTGTGATAAGCTAGGTGATCCTGAGTAATGACCAATTAAGTAAGTAATGACAGAGTTTAATCAAGAAGAAAATTGTAACCCTGCAACCAAATTTTATTGCAAACGATCCGTTTTTTGCTGTTGAAGCCTCCGAGACAAACGCGTAACTGACTGTATTACACCTATTATCATTTCAGGTTTACCAATATTCTGAAGACATTGCCATACAGATTCAACGACAACAGTATTGAATACAGATTTAAAGATTCCGAAATTAATGAACAGCTATAGGTACCTTTACATAAACTGTTGTCGTTATTGGCACCTTCCATTTGAACTTTTTTTCTTCTTTTTTTTTTGCAAAGTATTCGTTTGTGCGAATATGTGGTGTAAACGCTCTTATTGTATTTAATTTAGCATCATTATTTTAAGCATGTTCTAATTAGTTTATTTCCATTCATTAAAAGCATTTGTAGGACGTTTAAGACGGGTCTTGTTTCCCAACAAACAAAAAAGAACTTTTTCATTGTCTTAAAAGGTTCGCTAAAGTTGAAAACAATTTGCAAAAAAGGCAAAAATTCTTTTGTCTCATTTGATTCGACAACTTTTGTTTTTTTGTTTCTCTCCCATTGAAATCCAATTTCTTTTCAATATTTATGTGAGTTTTACTATCAGTTCCCACAAAGAAAAATTTAATGGGGATTTTCGGGCGCATAAAAAGGTTAAGAAATAGCACGTTTCATTAGTTGTTTGTTTATTTTATCCTTTACGTTGCATATCCATTATCCTGTTAACAAGTTTTGGTTTTAATTTTAATAGAAACTTTTGTTAATTAGGAGGTCAATGTATCTGGAATACTAAATACGTTTTCTAAGGGGGTTTGAATTGCGTATTTTCGTATGTGTCTTATTGGATGGCAAATGAAAGGTTTTGTTATATGAAATTAATAGACAGTCATTGTATACGGAAGAATAAATTCACACCAAAAAAAGTATACAGAACTTAAGAGAAATAAAATGTATACAATATGTAGTAGACTTCAAACTATAAAAATTAAAACTTAATGATTTAAAAGGCTACGAATTATTAACATCGAAACTTGCCCAATAGGTAGAGATAAATATAAAAAAATGTTGATATTGGCAAAGAAATTTAATCACTTGAAAAGAAAACTTTAGCTGTGCATACAGCCCAGGTCTCACAAACAAGTATATGTTCATACCAAGTGTTTTATAAAACACTTAAGGATAAAGGAGAAAAACAAGAACTTAATTTGTCTTTGGACTTGTTGATAAAAAAGATTCCTAAAAGGAATTAAAAAGGCTGCAGAAAAGATATGGAATCATACACAACTGTTGTAGCATCTGTATTAAAAGCTTTTGCTGTCAATTGGAAAAATAATAACTTTATTTAAGGCTAAACAAGAAGAATTGAAAAAGAAAGTAAACTTATAAGAAAACATTAATCCAATAGAATTAATTTTTTTAATTGTGTGAGTTGATTGGGTCTTTGCAGTGCATTGGCCATGGTAGCTCGTTAAGCTACAACTGCTTATTTATCAATGTAAACTTGGTTAGGATTTGATCTAAGATAAGGCAAGTTTTTTAATTAATGCCCACATACAATGAAGATAGGTTAGATGGGTTAGTTTATCTGGTAGCTTGCCGTTCACAGGCAAGTTCACTCTGAACACTTTACCTACAGTGGACAGCAAAAGTCTTAGTACTCCAATATGTTGACAAAAAAAGTTCCCACAAGCTTAATACTCTTGCACAAAGTCCCGATATGACTTCAAGAGAGTATTTAGGATATAATTTGAAAGAACGGTTACGTAATCGCCAACCCTCAAACAAAAGTCAACCGAAAAGCTTGCTCATGATGCCACCTGAAAACACTAAACAAAACTTGTACATTCAATTCCAAATGGCTTAAATAGAGTGCTTGACCTTAAGCGATGTTCTACTAATTACAAGGGATAACATTTTCATAATCCGTTAGTAGTGTGTTTGAACGACCCCTTCGAATGAAACAGGCCAGTTCCCTTATTGGCACATTTTCCACCATGCCCAGACTTTCAAATGTTCTGTCACCCAAAAACCGATGACATCGTTTCAGAAGTGCAGAACACTCACATAAAAGTTGTTGTAATGATTTCGTTTCCTACACTTTATAACAGCTTCTGTAGTAATCCAAGTGGGGCAGATCGAACTTATCAGCAAAACGGTACAGTGATAATACGGTTGAAGTCGCCGTAGTCTACTAGGTAGTGTGTTGGCTTATTAGACGTAAAGCCAGTGTTCGAGCCCCAGGCCAGACATCAAAACAAAATACAAAAAATATTTATTCGACGATTTCATCTCAGCAGATTTCTGGCAAAAACTCTGAGAGTAAATAAAATTGCCATGAAAAGTTTCTCAAAAAATCTGTCGTTCGGAATCGACTTTAAACTGTAGGTCCCGCCACTCTTGTACAAAATTAACACACACAACATAAGTGGTGTGAGAAACTAGGTCAATAATCCTGACTGAAGGGTTGTAATGACCAATTATGTATGTATGTATGATAATAGGTTTAGGTACGTTAGGTTTGGTTAGTTCGAAGTGACAGTTTTGATTACCAAAGCTCCCTTGAACACGCTTAGATGCCATTGGGATGCCACAGGACCCTGTACTGATCGAGTTCCATCAAACTCGGGAGGAAGTAGGTCAGCGCTAGAGCTGCACTTTAGGGTAGCTCAGTGGAATGTTTATATTTGCTTAAGTTAGGATTACGTCGTTAGAAATTAAGCCACTATTGAGAATACATCGTGATTGGCCAGTCTATTGTGAACCTGCAGATTTCCGAAATGCTATAATTTCAACACTTTTCAATGGTCGAATGAAACTCATTACTATCGTAATGCATACGTGAATTAGCATAACTGCCGCTACTGGAGGATACCATTACGGGCAATTATGTTTTCTTAAGAAGCTAATTTTATGGCGTATTTTAGAAATAAAGGCTTGCTCCCATGAAAAAAAAGCAAAGGATATGTAAACCAATATCCTTAATAAGCAAACGAAATAAATCAAAACTTAAAGGAAAAGAAGGAAATGTTCTACAGAAATGCCTCTGTTATATGTATGACTACCTTTTAAAACAGATATTCTCTTATATTATCTTATATATGGTTTAGTATCTTAATGTTATTCTGTAGATTCCATATGCCTACTAATACACTGACATATGTACGTATGTATGCGATTTATTCATGTGTATTGTAGATATTGAAACTTACACAACTGACATTGAATTGCCTTGTTAACACACATTTTTCAAGGGTCGTTTGTGTATGCTTCTTGCCACTTTTGTTGAAAATTGAGAGTAAAACAATTTTGGGTTTTTTCTTTGTTGTTCTGTTCACTTTTATTCTGTTCACTTGTGGCTGCCTACAAAACCTTGTGTTTTTTTTTTTTTTTTTTTTTTTTTTTGTAAGTTTAACAGCTCCATGTATGTACAATATTTGATTGAAAGTTCTATGACATGTGCTGGAAGTTAAATATAGTCTTTATAAGTTTATTTTAATCTAAATTTGTATTTCTTGTTTCTTATTTAATCCACTTGTTTTATAAAATCAATTTAACTGGAAAAAAAAACTATAAAAACTCCTTTCATCTTTTTAAAGGTTCTTCAAAGTTACTGTTTAACCCTGGACGGTTACTCTTCGTCGAATCGACGAAGCTCATTTACACTTTATCATATAACTCTTTTATGGTTGACCAAATTTCGCACATTTTTTTAACAACGTTATTTGATAATAAAAGCTTGCAGTCAGTAAACAAAAAAAAATTTTTTTTTGTTCGTCGATTCGACGAAGAGAAACTTTACTGTACAAAAATGACCATCCAGGATTAAAAAAATGGGTGGCCAGGGTACGTTTAATCACTACAAACTTTCGTAATAAATCAACATTGTTCATAAAAAGAGCGAAATTTGGTCAAACATAAAAGAATTATATGAAAAAGAGTAAATGAGCTTCGTCGATTCGACGAACAGTAACCAATTAGGGTGAAAGTGTTCGTCGATTCAACGAAGAGTAACCTTAATGTACAAAATAGAAGAGTAACCGTCTAGGGTTAAATACAGTTTGGCCTTTGGCTAGTAAATTCCTTTATTATTGTCATGATTAAAACATGATTTGTTTGCATTGAAGCCAGCAGGACACTTTCTCAATCCGTTAGCACTTCAGAGTTTTGCACTGTACGAGGGATGTTGAGCAAAGAGCTACGAAAGCCAATAGGTGTTGATCCATATGTTGGAAAGCTGTGAGTAGTCAATTGAGCCTCAATCCATAAATGCTACACTGGCTCTAAAAGGGTGTAGCACAATGATGTCCATTTCATAGCACAATTGAGCTGACTAAAACACACACATATTCTTATTCTCTTTTGTTTAGTCGTCACTGAGCCAGCGACGAATGCACATGTGTAGCGGGTGTATGATTTTCTTTCAATATTTTTGTTTACAGCACTGAAAGAAATAAATATGGCATGCGAAAAATATTTTATGATTATGAATGAGTTTGGCAATACTCAATGTCTATTATGTTATAAAACATTTAAGGAAATTAGGGGATATGTTTTAAAAATACACTATGATTCCTTTCATAGTAATAAGGATAGATTTAGTGATAGGGAAAAAGAAGAATTATTTTTAAAATATAAAATTATTTTTTTGGAAAAACTGAAGAATTGGTTATCTGATACAGAAATCAACGAAAAGACTTCAGATGATAAAAGTTTAAAAGAAGAGTTGTCAAGTCTACTAAGTTTAAATATTGTTAAACTTGGTAGACCATTTTCTGATGGAATGTTTATTAAAAATATTTTATACAAATGTTAAATGATAAATGTTTTGAAAAACTTAAGCACAATCTGAAATTTATAGAGTCCCTTCCGTTATCTCGGAATAGCGTAGTTCGACTAACAGATCAACTAGAAATTTTTGTAGAGTCCGCTATTATTGAAAAATTAAAAAACTGCGAATTTTTTTCATTTTGCTTAGACGAAAGCACAAATAGAAATGATTTGTGTCAACTTATCATTTGTGTCAGATGCGTAGACGCAAATAATGACGTTTTTGAAACAATGTTTTTTCTTGAAACATTTCATGGAAATGTTACGGGAAAACTGTTATTTCGGTGGTTAAGTCGTGGTGATTGTCTTAATAGATTATAAGATTTAAAAGATGATGTACTTCAATTCATAGAAACAGAAAACATAGACAAATCCGAAATACAGCGTTTAAGTGATAATGATTTTATTTTACATCTGGCATTTTTAGCGATCTACAGCATTACTAAATGAGTTTAATATAGAATTACAAGGTAAAGAAAAAATTTTAAGTGATCTTTCAAATAAACTATTTATTTTTAAAACTAAATTATTTTTACTTTCGTTAGAAATACAAGGTAAAGATTTTTCAAACTTTCCAAAAACTTCAATTCTTTTTAATAGTTTAATTTAAAACTTTAAAACAATCTAAAACTCATGAATACTCATTCAAAACACTATTTTCCAACTTTGAAGAGAGGTTCCAAGATTTTAACAAAGTACAACTCCTGCTTGATCTTTTAATCCTTTTAATTGTGACGTCACCAAATATGAGTTTGAAATCCAAGCGGAGTTGATAATACTGCGTAGTGAATTCACCATTAATAAAATTAATATCACCGAATTTTGGCAAAATTTGGATGATTTATTATATCCAGAATTAAAAAAGAATTATCAAAAATGTTTATCATTTTTTCCCTCAACTTATCTATGTGAACAGATTTTTTCAGACTTGAAGTCCATTGGTTCTAAACAACGAAATAAATTAAATTCCGCACACTTAAAAAATATTCTTTTGCTACGAAACTGTCGTAATAGCATTAATTTAGAAAATTTCATTAATGATATATAAAATAAATTTTAATTTATCATTTTGTCCGTGAAATCTTTTTTAAGTATACACAATATTTCTTTCAGTGCAGTTCTCTTTCTCTCACCAATACAACTACAGTTTTAGCTTTGGACATCACTGGTGTAGCATGATACAATTATTTATAATTTTAAACGAATTTTTGAATATGAAAGAGTTTCAAACTCTTCGCCGTGGTCTAGTAGGTAGTGTGCTGGCTTATTAGACGTAAAAGCCAGGGTTCGAGTCCCAGGCCAGACATCAAAAAATACAAAAAGTATTTTTTCGGCGATTTCTTCTCAGTTTCTCAAAAAATCTGTCGATCGGAGTCGACTTTTAAACTGTAAGTCCCGCCACTTATGTATAAAATTAACACACACAACATAAGTGGTGTGAGAAACTGCGGGCTTATTGGGGACGATTGCCTGTAGTCTGTCTAATGGTGAAGGTATAGCACTGGCCATTTTATAGTCACCTAGCAGCAACTCGTGTCCTTGCAGTTCGCATCTTCCCCCTTTCCACCTTTCCTAAAAACCTGCACAATGCACTGCATGAGTAGGGGCCATCCCCTGAGTGCTGGTTTCATAAAAATAAAAAAAAATAAAAAAAAAAAAAAGATTGGTGCAATAATTGGCAAGAAACCATCAGACAATCGGTAATTTTATAATCTCTTTGTGTGGAACAAGATCTTGGAAAAAATATGCCTGAATAGACTTAAGAAGTGAAGATGCCTCACAATTGCTGTTTGTATTTACATACATACATACACATATAACTGGTCATTACAACCCTTCAGTCAGGATTACGACCTAGCTTCTCACTAGCCGTTTGTATTTACAGAAGAAAAATCTACGGTGGATGTAATATGAGGATCATTGCAATTATCACACTGGATAAGAGAAATGCTGTCATTTATTCTGTCGAGTGGAATGTAATAAGACAGTCATCCTGTTGTATCATACTGCTTTAGCTCAATATTGCGTAGCATTCTATGGAACTTAATGTACGGGCGTTACTTTTTCTTTCAGCAGAGGGATGTCAAGTGCACGTTGAAGTTTACGCAAATACTTGAATTGGTTTTTAGAAGTATGTCAGCTATATTGCTCCCTTCAATGTTCTTCCACTACGACGGTATGCGTTGGTTACTTTGCCAACTTCTGCAAAGATACACGACATTTTTGAACAATCATATGTGCGATATATACATTTTCTAGATATCAAGTGGCAACTTTGCTGTCAGTAAATATGCTCTACATTGCTCTACAATATTTTTTTTGGGGTTATTTTCATATCTATTTAGTCAGCCTAAATAATGCTACAATAGTCGAATATTTTAAGAGGCAATCTCAGGTTAAACTGATACGCAAAACGACATTCGAGCTTGTCCTGTGTTCTTGATCAGAGATCAGCAACGAGTATTCAAAACGATGAGTAGATTCGAGTCATACTTATAATTTCAGCTACTTATACGCATTCATACTTATTTTAATATCATACTCATACTACTCGTATTCAAAGTTAGAAATACTCATCGTACTCATACTTAACAATACGCACGATGTTGTTGATTTCGACTCTCCATGATTCAACATATACACGAAGCACAAAATAAGTATGATTCGGGTACGAACACCACAATACTCGCTAGAAGGTTGTGTGTGTGCTTTGCTTGCTGTCTTTGTCTTTTCTTTTCTCTTCTTTTGTAAATGCAACAATAACTACTACTGTAAATTTTGATGAATGATTCGAGTGACTCGAATCATTCGTAAGTATTATAAGTATTTTTCTAAATTTATGAATCTGAATGAGTAGGCGTATGAATCAAACAATGAATCGAATGTTGTGAGTTTGATGTCAACGTTGTACTCATACTCATTGCAACCTATACTTATAAATCAATGTTGTAGCGAGTACGAATGAATCAGAGTAGTTGAATTTTAATACTCTTGACTCACTCATACTCAAAATTTCATAAGTACCTATGATTAGCGAAAATACGATTCATTGCTGATCTCTGTTCTTGATACGTCAATATTAGTATCGAAAGTGTCTTCAGTCAACGTGTCGTCAAGTACAAGATTCAAATCAAAAGTTACTGAAATGTCGAAACCATTGCTTCTTTATTTCCATACTCTCCGCAGCTGCTTTTATTCAACAACCCAGCTGCTGATAGCTGGTTAAAGACAGAGACCAATGCCTAATAACCGCTACTATTTTCGTAAAATGCTCAAAGCTTTTCCGTCGATTCTTCATCCACAAACCCAGCCAGAGCCATGCATGGCTCTGCTCCTAAAATATAATTGCAATACAAAATATTGTTAAAAACGAAAAGAAACCTCGTAAATAGTTGCAAATAAATTTCAATAATAATTTTAAATATATTTTCCTATAACTCTTCGTAACTGTTCCAGCATAAGCAAATTAAATAAAATTTATTTGATTTTTTTAATGTAAAAAGAAACGAGAAAAAAAATTTTAATAAAACAAATTGAGTGTTTAGGGTAAATTTATGGATTTTGAAATATACATAAATACAAACAATTACAATCTTTTATGAATATTTATAAATCATTGAATATGGTGTGCTTTATGACAAAACGAGCTTGTAAAATGTTAAAAAAAAAACTTAGACTCCCACAAAGTTATGTTCAGTAATAAAATAACGCAAAAGCAGCACAAGTGAAAACAAAAAAAAAAAGATATTTTTTACCAGCCATTAAGGACAATTTATAACCCTAATTATGAAATGAAAATGAAAACAATGAGAAGAAGAAGAAATACTACGAATAAAATAAATTTATTTGTGCTCCGCATATTGAAAGTCATGTGAGAGAATATGTATTATTTACGGCATCGAATTTGTCTTAATTATTACGAGTGGCAAGAAATTTTTTGGTAAACAAGCCACAGGAATTATTATTTCATTACAGGTAATTAAATCCAAAAGAATCGGATTGTGAATACAACATAAGAAATGGAAAAAAGAAATTTTTAATTACGCACGCTTTTTTCTTCATAAAATCCAGATTTGGGTAATTAATTAAGACAAAAAAAAAAAAAAAAACGAAAAATACTCTACTCTCTATAATTATTATATTTAAACCAAATACATCCAGGCCTAGTTTTCCTGGTAGATTTTGTCTTTTTTGCTTTTTTTCTTGAGCAAATTCCGGATACCCTGGTCTTAATTGAAATAATAGTCGATGCAATGACGCAATGTCTATGTCATAATGCTAGTCAAGACTTTTCAGCCCCTAATCTTTAAATAGCTCTATGAGGCCCTTGAAACGTATTATCAAGCGTTGTCATGATGAAATATTACAGCCGACCGTCTGGTCACCAATTGCAGGAACTTTTCGGCTAATGATTGATTGCTTTAAGTAACTATTTTCATTTGATCCAATTTCTGGAGGTTACAATAGAGCATAGAATTAATGTAGACTATTAAAAGGGATACTTAGTTTTGGCATTAATTCGGTTTATCGGCCAATAGAACCACTACGATAATGAAATTGTATGGTATTACATACATACGTAAATGGTCATTACAACTCTTCAGTCGGGATTACGACCTAGTTTCTCATACCACTTATGTTGTATGTGCTAATTTTTGTACATGAGTGGCGAAATCTATAGAGAAACTTTTCATGGCAATTTAATTTAGTCTCAGAGTTTTTGTCAGGAATATGCTGAGAGGCAGTCGCCCAAGAAATATATTTTTCATATTTCGTTTTATAGGATTTGTCTTACCTAGGGTTTGAACCGTGGCCTCACTTCTATTAAGGCAACACACTACCTACTGAACTACGGCGACTATGGTATGAAAGGTGTTATGTAGTTTACATAAATGGAACTTTAATGTCACGAATTTACACAGCCTCCTTACACCAATTAGGTGGCTGAGTATTCCCTGTTATACTCGGAAAACCGAGTCGTTTGACATCCAAGGTTGACCATGAATGTTGCCTACTTTTCCAGGAAATGCCTTACTTGGGTGACTAGGCATAGAACTATACCTATATACGGTGCTGCGGATGCACTGGTTATATAATAGTCTCCTTGGCCAAAATTAGAAATTGTCCTTGTCAAAAGACAGCACATGTTACACTGTTAGGTTGGGTGGCATATGGACGACGCATCAGTTCATTCTTTCTCTCCCAAGGACTTAATGTGCCATATACCATAATTCTTGTAATCCCTGACGAAACTATACAAATTGAGGGTAAGGGATTTTGCCGGATACATAAATAAGCCTATATTGAATGAAGTATTCAAGCAGATTTTTTGACATATACAACGTTTTCCAAAATTCATTTCGAATTACGCTTAAATAAGTATAAAAGGTTTATTTTTCCAATCCATTAATTTACCAAATTAGAACACTTTTACTAACAATCGATTAGCAAACCAATGTGTTACACACTATGCTTGACATTATTTTTGTTTCATGCCACTACTCGTATTAAGCACAAAAAAATCTATAACCTATGGTGAGTGATGCCATATTCAGGATTTCTCCAGTACGAGCTAAAAATTTATACTCTTGTCTATTTTTAAATTAAGATTATATATTAAATTAAGAAAAATAAAAGTAAATTAATGAAAATATATTTAAGCATTTTGAACAAACTAAAAGAGTGTTTAATTTAGCCCACAAAAGAATAAATTGGCATCACTTTCTATGATGGCACACTTTCTCTATAAAATCATTAAACACTTGAGACATGTGCCACTTTTATGCCATTTAACGATTAAAAAATACAAACAACAATCGTTTACATGGATATTTATATTTCAACACTTTGAAATACATACATACGCACGTACATTCACACGTACATATACACGTACATATACACGTACATACATACATAAGTGCATATATAAATAAATATTTCAGGATTTCTTTCCTTTACAATATTGAGATATTGAGAGTGTGCTAAATTATTGTCATCAATTTATTATGGTCTCAACAATGTTTTAAACATTGATTTAACGCTTGTATGTGTATGCTTATGTTGCAGCACTTTCTCACAAGTCTGTCTGTGTTAAGCGTGGTAAGGGCTTCAAAAATTAATGAATGAGTCACACAGAATTTGTTTTGAAAAGTTGGCCTTACAGGATGGCTCAGAAAAAAGTTTATGTTTGCTTAGCTTAGGGCCTTTTGAAAAATTTTTTTTAATTTTATTTCAAATGCTCCGCAATGGAACATGCAATGAAATATTGATCTTCAAAAGAGCCAAAAGAAAATGGCCACTACTCGTTCCTTAAACTCTATTGCCAGCTTTCTGTGGGCTTATCGCATATCTAAAATTTAAAATCTTTTGATAAAAACTTTACTTATTTCTTAACCTCTCTGATGAAAATAAATTCACTTTTGTGGTACCCTGTAAATGATATACATATGTATATGTATAAGGCGATATACTTGTACCTACGGATATGTTAAAACAAGCAAAACCATAACTTGTAGTGACTTTACCAGAGCATGAGAAGAGATGAAACAAAATGTTAAGGGGAAATGAAAGTGTGGAAAGCGTGTTAATAAATGTTTCATATAAATAAAGAGCTTATGTTTGGCTGGTTTTCATTATAACAATAACCATGAAGAAATATTGTGACCAAGTGATTAATGGTTCACAGTTTATATTTATAGGCATAGCTATGGAACATTAGTCGGAGGCGGTATGAAAGAGTCAAAAAGAATTGGTAGCACTGTGATGTAGTTTTGTTTTATGTCAAGGAATTGTTTGTGTGTTAAATTGTTTATAAATGTTTGCTTAACACCAGTGCGTTACAAGTGCCTGGTGTTTTATATACAGCAGATATTAGTTAAATAGTAATACATTAATAATTGTAGTAGTCACCGGGTATAATCGCTATGGAAATTCTTCCTACATTTGTGTAGTGTTCATTTGCTCTTTAAGTTTCTGATTCTTTTTGAACAACTGCTCCAATTTAGTAAAATAAGACAAGAATTATTCATAAAGAAATTCATATTTAAACATTTATTACAACAACTATACTTCTTTCCCACTTTTTGCATTTTGTTTGTTGAAATTATTGTCATATTTAAGAAGAAAAGTAAATATGAAAGGCAAATGAAACAACTCTAGCCATCATAGCAATAATTTAATATTTTTTTTTTCAATTTTTTTATACTTAAGTGATGGCATTAGAAGGAATCAACATCATTATTTTGGATTTAGAAACATAAGACTTTGTATATTCGTATATTTCTCGGTGTTTGATTGTGAGCTATTAAAGGTGTTCTCCAAAGGTTATTTACCTTTAACAGTCAACTTTTTATTTACTTACATACATACATAGATGCATACCTACATACATACATTCATCAATACATACACACATACACAATTGTTCATTACAATCCTTCAGTCAGGATTACTACCCAGCTTCTCACACCACTTATGTTGTGTTTGTTAATTTTATACACACGTGGCTGGACCTACGGTTTAAAGTGGATTCCGAACGACAGATTTTTCAATAACTTTTCATGGCAATTTTTTATTTACTCTCAGGGTTTTTGACAGAAAACTACAGAGTGGAATTAGCCGAGGAATTATATTTTAATTGGGTTTTGAACGGAGGTCTCAATGCCATATAATATACACACTACCTACTAGACTACGGAGATTTTTTATTTACTTACTTAACTTTTCACACCACCGATGTTCTGTGTGTTAATTTTATCCATAAGTTGCGATGTCGTCTCTGAACGACAGATTTTTCAATAACTTTTCATAGCAATTTTTTTTTTACTTTCAGAGATTTGAGCAGAAATCTGCTGAGATGAACCGAGCCGAGAGAAATATTTTTTTATATTTCGTTTTATGGGAGATGTCTGACCTGGGGTTTGAATCTCGACGTCATGTCTAATAAGCCATCACACTACTGAATAGACTATATCGTTTCATTCGTGTTACTTTTCTTTAATCAATAACACGGTGCGACAGTGAAAATACACCCGAGTAACTACATAGTCCACGTTGTTCAGTTAGTTGAGTAGAACTCAAAAATACCTTTTTTATATTTCTCGAACCCTCAAAACTTGTTTTATTTGACAAAAACTGTTTTTTTTGGCATTACGCACAAATTTCTGGATTACTCAAACATTTCTGACCCGTTTTCTAAAATTTAAATCCTGTTGGAAAGAGAATAGATGGACCTTTAAAAGAGTATACATATATCTATTATTCAACTTAATATGCTATGAGATTTGATGAGGTAAACTTGATGAGGACCTTGATTGTTTGTCGCAAAATATATTAATTCCACGCTTGAGTGAGCACCAGAAGTTGGCCAATGTTTGCGCAAAGAGAAATAATAATATTTGCAAAAAAAAAAAAAACAAATATTAGCCGACTTCTGGAAGTCGTGCAAACGTGAAATTGACACATTTTGTGATAAACAATCAAGATCCATCAAAAATTCTGAAAATTTTTGAACTAAAAGTTCATTTGATGAGATGACATACATATATAAAAATTATCACTCGACTGTTAGACTGTTTAAATAATAACTACGGTAATTTGACTACTGTCCGATTTGATCAAATGATGACTCAATCTCTTCACAAGAGAACAGATTTTAAGAATATTATCAATTATCATATATTTTTTTATTAAAGTTTGTTACTATGTGTTTATGTCCGGAGATCGAAAAATCCCTTCCCTTGTGATCAACCAGAAGAGGCCTAACGTCCAATAGAGGGCGCCACATTAATTTAAGCTTTTTTGTAATTTTTCTTTTTATAACTTAATGGAATGTAATTAGAGCTTTTAGGACTTTTTAACATTGCATGTAATTTCAATTAACTTAGGTCTTTGAGTTATAAAATCCTTACTGAAAGATTTATTCGTTTAATAACAGCTCAGAGCTAAACTTTGATTAATTAAAAGAAAAGTAGTTAGTTGTTTTTTATTAATTTGAAGTGCAAAGTTATTTAAATAAAAGATTGCAAATAATATTATAATTTTGTGAAAATAAAATATTAATATAATATCATCGTTTTCTGAAAAAATAAAAGATTAATAAAACTGAGATTTTGATGTTAACTTTACTTTATTGGAAAAGTTTTGTTTTCTACAAAAAGAAAGGGCGAAACGTGAGAAGTTTTATAAGCAAATTCCTGGATTAAAAATATCCAACATATATTTGAAAAATATACAACCAACATAAAAGAAAAGGAAGCTTTTATATCAAAGAAGTGTAATAAGTCTAACCGACAACCAAAAAAAAAGTGACGTGAAAAAAGGAAAGTGTTCTTTGTGCCTATTATAGCTTTGGATCGTGTCTAATTTGAGTTCTTTTTTTTTCTTAGCATTCGAGTATTTGTCTCTTCAGTTTCTTCTTTCTACGGTCTTCCCCACCATACAGTCCACGGAGTTATCACTATGAATGGACAAACTTGAAAATATATGAAAAATATTCGAATTTTCCAAGTTTACCTCATCAAAACTCATAGCATATTAAGTCGAATAATATATATGTGTATACAAAACTCACAACCTACACTATGTCATTAGCCGGGTGTATTTAATTTTTTTTTTATTTTGTCGCATAGTGTAATCATTGAAAAGTTTAAATATTTTTTTTGGTTTTAATTTATTTTTTATAATCTTAACACAATAAACTCACTGTTGTAGTAAAGCAGGTAAAGCTAGAATAAATCAATTGCCATAATCACCTAAAAACACTTTAATATTCTTTAATTTAATTGAAATATTTTAATCTTATTTTATTTATTTAGAATATAATTTAATTAATAAATAATACGATCTACTTTTCCTAATTTATTGAAAATGCCCACAGAGAAATCCAGTATTATGAAATTAACTTTATTGTCAACTAATCTAAGGATTGTTTAATAATTGTTTAACAATCGTACTGCGAATACATGCACAAATTTCGAAAATAATTAAATAATGCATGCAATTGTACTAACTAACTTCCTCATACACTCACGGTATGTGTATAAACCAAGCGAATGCAAACAACATGAAATTAATATTTGCAGCTAAAGTCAGCTGTAACCGCTAATGTACATGACCACATTAAAATATATGTACATATGTATATGCTCGTATTTGTTTGTAGCCATTAAACCAGGCTCATTTTGGCACTTAAATGTATTAGAAAGAATAAAACAATGGAGTACTGTGCTGTATTATTGCTTTAAGCCTGTATTAGTATTTGAAATACACTTCAGTTTAATTATTAAATTATTACTAGGTATACCTCTACGCTTAATAAGTTCGTGACATGAATGTCTGAAATGTCTGAACCATGGATAAAAATATGAAAATTTCAATGCCACTCTTTAAGAAGAATAGTGCTTTCCATAGTCGATTTTGCTGAACTATAATGATTTTTATTTCTTTTACACACACAAAGTATCCATAAACAAAAACACCAGCACAATAGTCATCATCACCATTATCCTCATTGAATTGCATTGAAATGTTTCGCATATAAAAACTAATTGGTCGTATTGAGTTATTTAGAATATTTCAAAATTTTCTAATATAAAATGATTTGCGTGAAGTAATGCATGCATTAACAATGCCATTCAAAAGTTTATTGGCTATCAATCAATAGGTGGGCAAATGTAAATACCAATACAAATCAAATCATTGAATTGTAATTATAAACTGTAATGATGCTCGTTCTTTAATTTTACTAAAACATATTGGCGTTTATATTTATATTATATTGTAATAATCATTCGGGCTTGATCAGGCTTGAATTCTCAAACTATATTTTCCTTCCATGGCGACTCAGTGAAACCATGTGACCTGAATACTCTAGAAAACAAATATCTGTATTAAGGTAAGTCGAAAGCGTTATCCTCCAATTAAAAGCTGTAGCCGATGTCAATTCAGCTGCACTGTATGGATGTGAGATATGGAATTTAATTTCCTTTGGCATTATGTCAATACCAGTGATTGTCGACCGGTCTCTGAGAAGGATTTTGAAAATCTTTTGACCAAATGTTATAGCCAATACCACAAATCAAGCTCCTCTAAGAATTAAAATTTTAATGCGTTAGTCGAACTTCTAAGGCAGTAACTGCAAACAGTACCAGCCCTCACATCACGTAACACACATTATTGGTCATTGCAACCCATCAGTTAGCATTACGACCTAGCTTGTCACACCACTTTTGTTGGGTTTATTAATATTATACATGAGTATCGGAACTTACAGCTTAAAGTCTACTACGAATGACAGATTTTCGAGAAATTTATATTTATTTACTCACAGAGTTTTTGCCAAAAATCTGCTGAGAGGAACTCGACGAAGAAATATTTTCTTAATACTTCGTTTTGTTGGAGATGTCTGACCTGGGGTTTGAACCGTTGCCTCACGTCTAATAAGCCAAGACACTACCTACTAGATTACAACGGCTTCATATGTCATATTATAGCAGCCAATAAGTGGTATTCATAGGACGAAAAAAAGATGGAGAGAACTGGATAGTAAAGTGGTAATGACGAGGAAAACCTGGAATGTAATAAATCTAAAACTTTATTTTAAATCTGAATAATGGTGTAATGCCCGGAATTTACTGACTTTGAACTATTTTAGGCAGTGCTGAACGAACAGTATAAGCAATTCTAAAGAGCACAAATAATCGCTGGCAGTTCGAAGCCTACGTAATATATTCAACACTGGTCTCGTTGAGTACTAGATGTACTTCAGCAGGTCTCTGCAAATGTGTTCGTTCTTTTACATACATACGTACATACATACATAATTGGTAATTACAGCCCTTTAGCCAGGATTACAACATAGCTTCACTCACCACTTACATATGTTATACATGAGTCGCAGGATCTACTGTTTAAAGATGACTGCGAACGACAGCTTCTTGAGAAACGTTTTTATGGCAATTTTACAGCTTTTGCCAGAAATCTGCTGAGAGGCAGTCGACAAAGCAATATTTTTTCCTATTTCGTTTTTTTAGAGATGTCTGACCTGCGGTTTAGACAGTCTACTAAGACAATACACTATCCGTTCTTCTACTTCCATGCAATCCTTAAATCATCAAAGATTTCTTATTTTTTTTACAACCAGGGGAACAGTTTTTCAGTTAACACCTGCCAGCTTAGCTATTGTTTTTTGAAGGCGAAAAGAAATTATATTGAAAATTTTATTTATTTTCTTTATACCATCCTCCATCACAATAAAAGGTATGACCTTAAAAGTATGCCCAAATTTTTTCGTGTGTACTCTTTATATTGTTTATATGACTTTATTTAACGACTAAATAACATCAAATGACAGATATTTGCCATTTAAAGTCTACTATAAGTGGATAAAGAAACAAATAAAATTCAACATGATAAACACTTACAATCAAAAGTCCATTTAGTAAGGATTAGAAAGATTTTTATTTCAATTTTTAATTAAATTCCCTCGTAATTAGTCACGAGATCTAATTATGCTATAATTTAAGTATTTATCATACGTTTTAATTATTCTCTGTTTTCTTTTATTTTTAAAAATTTCCAGCTTAAAGCTTTGCTTTTATGCTGTGAGATAAAAACTAAATGATGATTTATATTCACATTTTCTGTTTTAACTCATCATTCAACGTTTTTTGCTCTCCTATAATACACTGTCGCCTATTATATGTGAATTATGATTATAAAAAAATTACTTTTCTAACTACAACAGCAGCTATTCGTCTCAAAAACTAGGAAGTTTATAAAAAAAAACAACAGACCAACAGACAGACAGACATACATACGTGCTTTACAATTTTCTATTCACTAGTGAATAGGGTAAGAAGAAGAAAATTGTTAAATTTTATTAAAACATCTCTCCATACACACTAAATTAATACGCAGTAGCATATGAGTGAACACATGTGGTTGCAACAGTGGTAAGGCCAGCTTAAAATGATGATTAAATGATAAAAATTTAAAGTTTTGAAAAACACTTGCTTGCATTCATTTGCACTTTAGAATTTTTTGAAATTTATTATCCACTTGCGATACTTTCGTAGCCCACCTTTGCTTAACATTTCTTTGCCTAAATCTAACTCATTTTGTCAAAGAATTTCTTTTTGTTCTGTTGGTGCCTCTGGTTCCCTATTTTAAGTCATATTTTTCATATGAAAGCATACACCCTCATGCCTAGGGAGGGGAGTTCTATGTGAACAAGTACTGGCTTTCTGTGGTTTTATTTGTGTTCATTTGTGCTTTAACATGCCTTCATTGGTAAATTTACTTGAGCACAGTGTTTGTCCCACATTGTATGTATAGTTTGGCATACAATACCTACACAAAAAACTTAAGAGTTTATTTGTTTGAATATGCTTGTTGTTTGTACAAGTGTTGTTGCACCATTGCCGGCACTGTTCAGCAAAGAAGTAACACAGGAATAGTGGTAAAAAAAAAATATTTTTTGAATACAATCTCTTGTTTTCCTTTAATGCTTCACACATTTGTGTTATAAAACTTTAACTTACAGTTATGGGCATATAAAAAGCACATTATATATGCGTTTCAAAATCTATGTGGATTAGTAATGTCAGGTATAGTGCCGTTAGAAAAATATTGAGACCTGGTGCTTCCAGAAAGCTTAGCAATGACATACAAAGTATTCCATAGTTTCGATTCCCTTCATTCATTACTATGGTATTCGTAGCATCTATGCGGTTCAAATGTTTTAATAAAGGCAACTATTCTCCATGTGTGTGTCTCAGGGTACCTTAGTAGTTTTACCTAATCTGTCGTAGCGTCCTTTGTAGTATTCTAGTCCACAACTGTCTATACCACGAGAGCGGAGACAATGAAACATGCTCAATCTATATTCAGTAGATATTGATGGAGGAAGCAGAGTGTTGGCAAACACTAAAATGGAATCCCTAATCGTAACGTATGTTGGATGAAGGAATAGACTAAATGACGTAAACTGAATTCCATTCCGATGATGGTAGTTACGGAAGTAGATTGCATGACAGAAAGTGAATTCCATCCCTTTGATGGATATGGGAGTAAATTGAATGATGGAAACTGAATGCCATCACGATGTTAACAGATAGAAAAATATTGAATGATAGGACTATCACTAGGAACTGAAGTCGCCGTAGTCTAGTAGGTAGTGTGTTGGCTTATTAGACATGAGGCCGCGTTTCATACCGCAGGTCAGACACCTCCAACAAAGCGAAATATGAAAATTATTTCTTCGGGGACTTCCCCTCAATAGATTTCTGGCAAAAATTCTGAGAATAAACAAAATTGTCATGAAAAGTTTCTCAAAAATTGATTTTAAACTGTAGGTCCCCCCCACTCATGTATAAAATTAACACACACAACATAAGTGGTTTGAAAAACTAGGTCGCAATCCTGACTGAATGATTGTAATGACCAATTATGTACGTTATGTACGTATGTATGATAGGAACTGAACATGAAGAAAACTATACCAAAGATATTAATAGTGCGCTGTCATTACTTCCACAAAAAGAAAACCTCAAACTCAGTTTTCAGAATCCCAAAAAAACACTTTGGATTTCACCTCCAGTGATTCTCTAACTATGTCTACATTTTTATTTGCCCCTTCTTTACTGACCTATCTCTGTTCAATAGTTACCCAATAGTACTGCCAACCATACCACACCTAGAGTAAAAGTCAATCTCTTCACTACATTTTAAAACAATTCTAGATATTGAGCCATATATGCCACCACTACTATTGGGGATCTCACGGTCATTAACAGTATTTATATCCATTCGAGCTACATTTGTGCTAGTCCTTCTCACAAGTAGTTCCTTCTCTTATCGCACTATCTAGAAAACCGTATCATGGCTTTCTGAGGGTGAGAACAATCCATTTCTATTTGGAAACCATATTTCCCAGGTTATAGGTTAGTTAGTTTAGTTTGTTGTTGGTTTGGTTGGTTTAGTTTAGTAAATATAAAATTTCTTTTGATACACCCTGTGAAAGTACAAGGTTGAGTAGTATGCTCTCATATACATACAGTGAGCGTCAAAAGAAACTGTACATTGAAGAAATATACATTGACACATTATTATTTTATTTTTATTTTAGAATTGTCTCATTGCCAGTTTTTAAAAATGAAACAAAACAAAATTACAAAAATTTCGAAATACAGTGCACGCGCGCTAATGTGAACACCGCATTATGTGAACACCGCTTAATGTGAACAGTTTTTTCGTTCATTTGCTACTCTAAAAGATGAAAAAATGTAAAAAGCCCTATAATTTGAACAGAATTTTTTTTAATTTGAAACGTTAGATACTGTGAAGAGAGTTTGTGAAGATTAAATTATAAATTTAAATTATAAAAAAATCATAAATAATGATTTTTGTTTAAAATATGGTAAAATTCTCTTAAAATTTTCGGTATTCGGAAATGTGAACAATTCGCAAAGTGAACAACGCCAGCTTTAATTAGTTCACATTAGCGCGCGTGCACTGTATTGTCAAATTTTTTCGGGCACTCTCCTTAAGTGGTAAAAGTTAAGTTAGAATTTTATCCTTAGTGTACAATTTCTTTTGACGCTCACTGTATATGCATACATTAATATACTGTAAATATAATAAAGTAATGTTTGTATTCATATTAAAACATCCAGAAGTAACATTTTTATTTAAAATTTTCAAACATGAATAATGTGGCAACAGTTAGAAGAACTGTTTGTCTTGTTCAAACCAATACACACGATACTCCTACAATATAAATTTTAATAAATTTCATAGGAAACGGAAATACCAACTAGTATGTGTTATGAAACAACTCACGCGGCAAATGTGTTTAAATAAATTTTTTCAAGAGAATTTCTTTTCATACTTTTTTTTGAAATAT
Source organism: Sarcophaga caerulescens (assembly GCA_927399465.1). Taxonomy (NCBI): domain Eukaryota; kingdom Metazoa; phylum Arthropoda; class Insecta; order Diptera; family Sarcophagidae; genus Sarcophaga; species Sarcophaga caerulescens. Next base: position 16,380,453 of record OV656866.1, on the reverse strand, counting down.
TTTTAGAAAATAATTTTTATCGCAAATTTTTTTCTTTACTGTTAATTGTTAGCACAACAACAAAAAATAAAACATTTATTTTAAATAACTTAATTTGGTCTTTATTACATTAATTTTCTGTTTCATAACAGTATTACAGAGAGAGTTGAACTCTCCCACGTGCCTTTTTCAAACACCTAGCGTGTGTAGAATGAGTTGATGCTGATGTTGCGTCGTGGTATATGGAACATGTTCGTTATTAATTTGCACACACTGTGTTCGCTCATTATATGATATTTAAATTTATTTCTTCCTTTTCTTGGTATTTTATCAGTGTATGTCTGTATGTTATGATGTTGTGATGGAAAAAGAACAGCGAAAAACTCATAATATTAGCACAATCTCATAAGATAACAACCCTATAATGTGGGGCTAAAGGTTATATTAAGTCTTTGCAGTCAAGTATTTAAAATTTTGTGAAAAATTAGGTGCCGATGTTTTATACAGGCCACTAAATGCATGGGGCGCTTTCAAGAAGATTAATAAAATCGAACATAGAAATTATAAGTTTTTTTACCAAAATCTGGCAGACTGCTTCATATTTTTTTTTTAATAATACTTCTGGGTTCAATTCACCTTTGATCAGTGGATACATCAGTCAACATAAGTTTCTTCCGATTTCGTTTGTAAAGTGAAAATTTGTTGGCACTGAATAGGTCCCATGTTGCACAATTAATATGCGATTGAAAGATCTTAGTTTTTATTTTCAAATATACAGTGAGCGTCAAAAGAAACTTAACATTAAAAAAATATACATTAATAATTTACCGTTATTTTAATTTTATTTCATTGCCAGTTTTTAAAATTTAAGCAAAAAAAAAAAATAAAAAAAATTCGATTTATTGACAAATTTTTTCGGGCACTCTCCTTAAGTGGTAAACTTGTGTTTGGTAATTGTTAGAATTTTGTCCTTAGTGTATAGTTTCTTTTGACGCTCACTGTAAGTGTTTTAGCAGTTAATGACGATATAAAATGAGTATAAAATTAACACACACAACATAAGTGGTGTGAGAAACTGCGGGCTTCTTGGGGACGATTGCCTGTAGACTGTCTGATGGTGAAGGTATAGCACTGGCCATTTTATAGTCACCTAGCAGCAACTCGTTTCCTTGCCGTTCGCATCTTACCCCTTTCCACCTTTCCTAAAAAACCTGCACAATGCACTGCATGAGTAGGGGCCATCCCCTGAGTGCTTGTTTCATATAAAAAAAAAAAAAAAAAAAATTGCATCAAATCAAATGTCCCATATTTACTGTTGCCTTTAAACGTATCCTTCAGTCGTTAATCGGAGCTCAGAAATCCCTACGTTGCCTTGACTACATCTCAACCCTCAAAATCCGTAACTGACTGCCGTGGAATTATAGAAATTTTACTCCATTTTTCGTAAATTAACATAAATTGAGTTAATCAAGAAAAATGTTGCCACATAATGGCACAGATATAAACATTTTGGAACAGCAGGAATACAGTTTTTTTTCGCTTACGCTCATTACAAGCATACTTATTGCCACTGCAGTGTTGTGGCAACTAAAAACGTTTCTATAAGCAAATGTTGAATACATACAAAGTATGTCTCTCTACGTGTTTATATGTATGTATGTTTATGTAGACAAAAAAAAAAACGTTAAGTGTTAAATAAAATTTTACGTTAAAAAAGAAAAAAGGAAATTTCGTTAAATTCATCATGAATCTGCATGTTGCCATACATAACATGAATAAGTGAGAATAAGTGAGAGTATGTAGATAAAGGCGAATGAACTAAAATTTTGTTGAAAGTCCGTAGGGACTGGTAAACACTTTTTTATTCATTATTTAACAACACTTGAATACTTTTATGTAATAAACACACAAAGGAAATTCCATAGAATTTAAAAAGAAAAATTTTAATATTGTTGTTTGCTAATATTGAAATAAGTTTTGAATTAGAAAAACAAAAATATTTACAATTTGAAACATCCTTACATACTTATGCACATAATTGGTCATTACAAACCTTCATCTAGGATTACGAGCCCAAGTTTCTTACACCACTTATGTTGGATGAGTGTTAATTTTATACATGAGTGGCGGGACCTGAAGTTTAAAGTCGACTGCGAACGACAGATTTTTGAGAAACATTTCATGGCAATTTTATTTTACTCACACAGTTTTTGCCAGAAATCTGCTGGAAGCAAGTCACAGAAGAAATATTTTTTCGTATTTCATTTTCCTGGAGATGTCTGACTTGGGTCTTGAACCGTGGGCTCACGTCTAATAAGTTAGCACACTACCCACTAGCCAATAACAACTTCTAATTATTATTTAAAAAAAAAAAAAAAATTTCTTCCATTTCCATTTCCAAACTCAATTGGTTCGAGAATCGTTTAATGCGGATCTACAGTTCTTCTGGTACTATTCTAAGCTAAAACTTCATTTTTCAAAACCAATTTTCGTCAAGTATAGCTTCGTATCTAAATTGCTGCATAATTTTTATGATTTTATTTTAGTTTCTGCCTCTCTGTGGTTGATAAATGCGTTGACTTACAAGAAGATTTTACAGACACCCAAACTAAATGGTAATCACATGGTGTATTTCATCGAAATATCAAGGGCACGTCATCAAAAGCATGTATTGCCTAGCATCGTCAGGATAAAACAAAATAACTTTTCTATGGGTTCCTTCTGATTACCCTTCCCTCTTGCTTCACTGAAACGACCGATTCATGAGAAATTGAGATCAAAACAGTTTGTTTGGCCCAGAGCTACTGTATCCAGTAAAAGGGCAGATAATTTTAACCGAACCTGCAACCTTTTAAAAGCCCTAAGGTAGTTAGTGAAAAGTGATTAAATTCAGGATTAGTACGAGTAGTTCCGAGGTTGACAAGCTCTCTGCAGAAGTATTTGATTTATGCACTTGTATAAATTGTTGTCCTTAATAATCATACCTACCCCTCGTTACTCTATTCCATCAAAATTCAGAAAATCTCATAATACCTCATCTTTTTGTCTATTTAAGTACGTCACTTACATATTATTTGAACATCATTTCGAAAAGAAAAATACTGCAATTGATATTTAATCCATCATTAAACGTTTCATCAAATTAGCGTTACTACTAGTCCCACTTGATATATCATCAACTCGATTGAAACGTGATAAGAAAACAATCTCAAGTATCTGGTATCAGAGAGAGAAAGAGAGAAATGGCTGACCAGTTAATTAAACATGTAGTATATGGCTTGACCTCATTTTAAAAAGAACAGAATAAAAAAGGAAGGAAAAGGAAGTGAAAAGAAATTATGTAATGGAACTTAGAAATGCATGGTAAACAAGAAGCTGTGATGTGCAGGAAGAAAAACTAGGGAAAGAAAAAAGTCAAGGAAAACAATTTTTTAAATTTCAAAGAAATGACACTCTGTTGTGATGGCATAATGCCAGCAGTATGTCGTTGAAACTTAAAAGAAAAACTGTAGTTTTGTTTACATTGGGAGGCAAAACGAGTGAGCCCTATTCATATTCATAAAACATCACAACGAACCTTTCAGTTTTGAAAACAAAATGTGTTATGTTGTGATAATTTGGAAGAAGTCAGTAATTGCTGACGGTTGGAAAAGACTTTTCGTATGACGGTAATAATTTAGAACTGGTTTTAAAACTAGTGCCCCAACATTTGTTCCACACTGTATAAATTATTGTCAAAAAAATTTTTTAATAGTCAAAGTGTCTCAAAATAGCAGCAGTAACTTGACTTTAGAAACAGAAAATAAAAGGACAAAGAAACTGAAAAAGCTGCAACAAAAATGATGAAATCACGTAGTAGTTTAATAAGGTCATACGTGTTTCCCACTCAACACGTTTGATAATTTAGTGCAACTTGCTGACATTTTTACAATTTTATCAACTCTTACAACCATACTTCATCCAACTAACTTACTCAGTCAAGCAGACTTCCGCCGTTATGAGAACATCATCTCAACTCAATGAATTCATTTGGCCAACAAAGGCCATTTTGTTAACGCTAAAGTAGGGTTTTTAATATTTGTTGGAAGAACACAACAAAGCCAACTACAATGCCATTGAAATCATTTTTTTGGCTGAAATTTTCTCACAAGAATACAATTACTTCCTCTCAATAATGTGTGTTATTTTTAGAGAAATGATTGCATGAAAACACGATAGTGTGGGCAGATTTATGCTTTAGTTTGTGTGCTACTTCATGCCAAATTTTGGCAAAATATTCCTGTAGTCCCCGTAGTATAGTAGGTAGTGTGTCGGCTTATTAGACATAAGGCCACGGTTCAAACCACAGGTCAGACATCAAAACGAATTTATGAAAAAAATATTTCTTCGGCGACTGCATCTCAGCAGATTTCTAGCAAAAACTCTGAGAGTAAATAAAATTGCCATGAAGAGCTTCTCAAAAATCTGTCGTTAGGAGTCGACTTTAAGCTGTAGGTCCCGCCACTCATGTATAACATTAACACACCCAACATAAGTGGTGTGAGAAGCTAGGTTGTAACCCTGACTGAGGGGTTGTAATGATCAATTATGTATGTATTCCTGTTCAATGTACAAAATATCGGAAAAATAAAGCCTACAACCGGATTTGTCGGCAAAATTTCAATTTCCCAATGTTTATATGCAAAATTTGCTACTTTAAGCTCTGCATGCACTGAATCTCGCTTTTAATAACACAATATCTGTGAGCCAAGAGTCAGTGTTTTCCAGTCTTGTTTTGAATCTCTAGATTATTCACACTGAATAGTACAAGAGAGAGAACACAACCTTATTTAATAACAGTTTTAATAGGGATTGGTCGTCTGACGCTGCCGTCACACTCAATACGAAATTTCGAATCCTTGTACAGTCTTTCACTTATGTATATCGTAAATGTTCCAAGGACTAGACCTTAGCAAATGCAGTTTAAATTGACGGGCAAGCATAGGAGTTGCCGCGGCCTAGTAAATAGTGTGTTGGTCTAGTAGGTAGTGTGTCGGCTTATTAGACGAAATATGAAAAAAATATTTCTGCGGCGACTTCCACTCAGCTGATTTCTGGCAAAAAGAGTAAAAAAATTGCCATGAAAAGTTTTTAAAAAATCTGTCGTTCGGAATCGACTTTAAACTGTAGGTCACGCAACTCATGTATAAAATTAACGCACACAACATAAGTGGTGTGAGAAACTAGGTTGTAATCCCGACTAAAGGGTTGTAATGGCCAATTATATATGTATGTATGTATGTGTGGTTCAGCACTTGGCTCAGACATCTCTAACATAACATAGAAAAAATATTTCCATTGGTAACTTTCTCTCAGCGGTCTTCTGGCAAAACCTTAGAGAAAAGTTTGTAAAAAAAACTCCCGTTTAATTTAGATTTTAAATTGTGGGTCTTGCCACTCATGGATAAAATTAACATAAACGACATGGTTGGTATGAAAAACTAGGTTATAATCCTGACTAAAGGGTTGTAATGAGCAATTAAGTAAGTGAGTAAGTATGGCAGTCTTTTCAAAACTATAAATGCAACGCAAACTTGCGAACTCGGTTTAATAGATTACTGAACATAGGTTCGAAGGCTATTTGTGTAATCTGCACATGACTAGTGTTAGCGAAATTGAGTTTTTCTAGGGTACAATCGACTTAAAGGCCTTATGCCCTGAGCTAAGGTTTTATGTCAATAAAATGTCAGAACTTCTGTATTAGTTTGGCGAAGAGATTGGTTTTATCATCCAGTGCTGTCGTAATGAGCTTGCTCTGATTATTGTTAAGCCTTGATCTGATTTGGTTTGATCATTTCTTTCGAAAACTGGAGTATAACGCACAACTCTTAAACTGATCTCTGTATTACATTGTTCGATACAGATATATTACTTATGCTTAACTCCATTCTCTTTTTAGGCCATATTTTTAATATATTCACACACAATTCTGCTGTATTCTTCAGTTTTACATCTTTAGTTGCCTATTCTTAGTTTTATATTCCTATTGCTTCATACTACTTTCATCAACGTGCCAAAATATGTTCATTTATAGTTCATAGCCTGCCTTTCTCCCCCTCTCTCTCTCTCTGTACATAATGAGAATGGCGGGGTGGTATCGAAAGAAAATTTAATTTATAAAATGCCAAACAATGGAGGTGAAATTTGATTAAATAAATGAAACAAAACTAAACAACAACAACAAAATAAAAGAAAAAAAACCTTCCAAACAAATAAATTTGAATTACCCAAGTGCCTATAAATTTTACTATCCGGACATTTTGAAGGCGCATCGATGTGTAAAAATGAAATACAATACAACAACGAAAGATAGTACTGAAGAGCAGTACATATTGACATATAAAAACAAAAAAAGCAACAAAAATCAATAAAAAAAATATTCGTAAATAAATTTAAAACTTCGAAATAAACCACATTTGACTCTGACAAGCCAATAAAGTTACTTTTTATCAGAGCCAACTGATATAATCACTGACAGCATCGAAATATTTGTTATTCCGCCGCCATATTTTACGTGTTTTTCTCATTTTTTTTTTTTTCAATATTTGTATATACTACAGTGGGCAGTAACCGAGGATATATTAAGTTTCTATGGATTTGCGAAAAATTTTAGTATCTGTTCTGGAATATCTTTTACTCATACTGATCACTTTTTATATCATCTGATACATTTTATGATAGGCGTTGTAACCTAGTCGTGATAATATGAAAATCAAACGCATATTATGGAAAATATAAGAAAAGTGCTCTATTTTCAATACGAAAACTTAAAAATTTTTAATTTATATCGCTTTATAAAAAGTTCTAACATTTACTGCATGTAAGCAAAGATTCAAACCACTAGAACAAAACTAAATGGAAACAGCAAGGTTCTCGAAGTTACCAGCTTGAAAATAAATGAGGTATAAACCAGAGATCAGCAACGAGTATTCAAAACGATGAGTAGATTCGAGTCATACTAATAATTTCAGCTACTTATACGCATTCATACTTATTTTAATATCATACTCATACTACTCATATTCAAAGTTAGAAATACTCATCGTACTCATACTTAACAACACGCACGATGTTGTTGATTTCGGCTCTCCATGATTCAACATATACACGAAGCACAAAATAAGTATGATTCGAGTACGAACACCACAATACTCGCTAGAAGGTTGTGTGTGTGCTTTGCTTGCTGTCTTTGTCTTTTCTTTTCTCTTCTTTTGTAAATGCAACAATAACTACTACTGTAAATTTTGATGAATGATTCGAGTGACTCGAATCATTCGTAAGTATTATAAGTATTTTTCTAAATTTATGAATCTGAATGAGTAGGCGTATGAATCAAACAATGAATCGAATGTTGTGAGTTTGATGTCAACGTTGTACTCATACTCATTGCAACCTATACTTATAAATCAATGTTGTGTGAGTACGAATGAATCAGAGTAGTTGAATTTTAATACTCTTGACTCACTCATACTCAAAATTTCATAAGTACCTATGAGTAGCGAAAATACGATTCATTGCTGATCTCTGGTATAAACAGATGCGAAGATCTGAGAAAGTCGATGAAGAGGACGGCCTTATTTGCGTTGGAAGGACCAAATCGGGAAAGCCCTGTCATCAATTGGTTTGACCAAGAGGTGTAGGAGCGCAAGAAGCAGAGGCGTCTGGAAGGATGTGTTAAGGCAGGCCGAAATCCGTTAATCGGGTTGTTAATGGCCAATTAAGTAAGTAATTATAAACAGAGCGAATTATAAATTTGTCAGTCGTTGTGGTATACACTGGGGTCTAACGTAACGATTTCACAACCTTCGAACTCTTTGTTGAGTTCCCTACATTTGAGGTTCCCAGACCTATGAACTTATAATTAACAACACAGAAATGTGTGTAAAATAGCGCAACAAATTACGCTCAACTTGGTAATTAGAATTGCTACTGTGCATAGCATTATGTCCACATAAAGAAAATATATTTGCGTTGGACATATGGAAAATGCAGCAGATATAGAGACAAGAAAAAGGAGGAAATTATTTGTTACATGTCGGAGAAGCAGAAGGCATCTCGGTTTCTATTATACTATATGGACATCTGAATGATCTGACGCGAATGAACAATAGGATCTAAGTGGCTTTAGAAGGAGCTCTGGATGGTAGCAGTACTAAGGGAAATGGGCACACGTAATAAGGCATATATGGCCTAAGTGTGTACATCCCATCTGCTTGTATTAACAGACATCTTTATCTATCGATCTACCTAGGTTGGTAAAGAGAATTATTTTATTTTGAAGTTGATAAACTTATGCATTAACCTGTACTATAATTCAACCTAATCATGGTATAAGAAATTCGTTACACTCCTCCTAAAAACATTTCCGTTTTCCTATACCACCAAATATAATATTGTTTTATACGTCCGCATCTATTATCTATTTTTTTTATTGTATCTGTGTAAGTGAAATTTGTTGTTTTCCCTCCTTTATGGTTATTGTTGTAGTAAAAAAAGTGTTTTTGGCATCAACGACTTGACTCTTGTCAAAAGTCATTGATACCTTTACAAGTATTTATAGCTGCGGGCAATAAGAGCCATAAACTTTACAAAAAACATTTTAAAATCCTCTACAAATAAGTAATACACTAACGGAAATACGTATAGATAATATATACACTGTGTTACATATACCACACTTACAAATATTTGTGGCCAAAGTTACAAAATATCCTCATTGTGACAGAATATTTGAAATATTTTTGTGAGTTGTTTTTTAGTGGAAGGTGTAGTAGAAAGGAATTATTATTGTTTTTTATTTGCTAGAATGGGTGTTAGGACGTAAATAGTTAAGATTTTGTGAACGGTGAAGTGTAACCTACCAGAGTCTCTAGTAAGAGTGGAACACATAATATAACCCTCACTCTAATATACCAGCGGATCACTTAGTAGACTACAGCACCTGCACAAAACTCAGAAAGAACTTCCTTTTGTGCAATAATTGTCTGCCTTTAACCCCACATACCGTAGTCTAAATAACGATTGTATTGTACACCAGCGTATACAGATTACTGCCATCTACTGAAGAAATAATGGATTCCTTTTCGCTACCACTCTCATAATTTTTGAAAATATGTTTTTGCCTACACTTGTTTCTTTGTCCTGTGTTCTCTGCAGTATTCAGAGCCAGTCATTGATGATTGCCTTTGACTTTGGCCCCGAAGTGGCCTTTAACAAAATTGGCAATTGAAATAACGATTTAAACTTTGGAATTTATGAAAAAGAACAAAACAAAACAAATGAATTATCATTGTGGGTGGTTGATAACCTTCTTACATTCTTCACATTATTTATTTATCTCATAAGCATACACACAAGATATGGATGTTGATATTTACGAGTAGAATATCATAAACTTGCAGATGTTGACCTATGTGATTGGGAGGAGAAGTTTTTGCTGAAAATATCTGTGGTAACATTAGATCAATAATTTTATTGTAATGAAAAACACTCTAGAGAAATTTTACTCCTAATGGTGAACGATGGCTAAAAAAAACTGGATGTAACGTATCGCAACAATCCGATGTATTTTTAATGGCCAATCGATGTTTTTTATTAGATGCATCAAAGTTAAAAACTTAATGCAAATGCTTACTCAAGTACAACAACACATACATACATAATTGGTCATTGAAATTCTTTAGATAGAATTACGACCTAGCTTCTATCACCACTTATGTTGCTTGTGTTACTTTTAGATTTTTTTTTTGAGAAGCTTTTCATGGCAATTCTATTTACTCTTAGAATTTTCGTCAGAAATCTGCTGAGAGGAAGTCGTATTTCGTTTTGTTGGAGATGTTTGACCTAGGGTTTGAACCGTGACCTAACGTCTAATAAGCCAACACACAAGCTATAAGACCACGGCGATAACAACATAACATACATAACTAACCCATAAATGTCATAAAAGAGTATTGTAAATGCATTCTCCAAAAACCGCTCAGATGAACATATCAGTTTGCAAAGAGGTTATAGCTTCAACGCCACTGATAAGGCCAAAATTTTTCTGCGGAGCAAGAAGAAGAATTAGGAACCGAGCGAAAGGAAAGATGATGAGAGGCGAACACTCTTCTCAAGTCAAAGGACGGTACATATGAATACTCATTAACAGAGCAAATATTTAAGATGAGATAAACTTGATAAAAATATTATAAGATTGCCTGGGTAAGTAGAAACAGCTTGGCAGGTGGTGATTGATTGATTGGGTAACCCTCAGCTGGATATGAGATCATGAATTCGCTCTCTGCAATGAAAAGGTAGATGAACTTACGAGCCATTTACTCTTCCTTACTTGGGTGATAGGGCCTGTAAGATTTGTGTTAAGAGAAGAGATGTTTACGAGGTTATACTCGACGAAACGGACAATAGAGAAGGAGAGGCGAAGGATTTTGTTAATCTAAATGCGTTGGAGATAAGCTAAACTTTTGATGGATATTCACAATAAGAAGAGGTTCCAGCCAACATCAGAGTATTCTAAAGTTAACTGTGGATAGTTACCGGTTTTTGAATGGACATTTGACACTCAAACAATAACCTATTAAAAATAACCTATTAAAAATAACCTATTACATACAAACCTATTACAAACACTTAACCGCAATAACTTAAATATTAATAAGACAATAGCAACAAACTACAGTTTTTGGACAAAGTGAATTGGCTATCGCGGCGTTGTTTAGTGTTCCGTGGATTTGAAGGGACATTTATGGGCCACACTTGGGGCTTTTATGGCACCCATAGGCGGTGCATTTTCCTTTTCATTTCTATCCTTCACCCTTGAACTCAAATAACCTTATAATGCGGGCTTCTTGGGGACGATTGCTGTAGACTGTCTAATGGTGAAGGTATGGCACTGGCCATTTTATAGTCACCTAGCAGCAACTCGTTTCCTTGCCGTTCGCATCTTGAGGTAGGGCGTTTGATTTTCAATTGTTCCTTATCGTAATGGCGGGTCGCTTTGGCATCGATTTTTGTAACGTGCGGGGGCTGAGGGCAAATTTTTTCTCTGTCTATGCTCACATTTGTGTCCATAGGCCGGATGTTTTCGCCTTATGTGAAACCCAGGTATCTGGGGATGCTGATCCACAGGATTTTCATATCCCTGGGTATCACTTACTATCCCTTTTTAATTTTCATCGGGGTCTTGCTATGTACATTCGCAATGAAGTTGTGTACCAGTGCCAGCAATCAATTGGCATGTATGATGCAGAATTTAACTGTCTTTGGGTTAAGTTCAAAATCAGGGCACATCTTTTGCACTTCGGGTTTCTTTATAGAAGTCCAAACGCGGAAAGAGAGGTTACTATATCTGGCTTCGACTCTCTTTCTGACTCCATAACTAGGATCCTGGAGGATTATCCGAACAGTGAAATTGTTGTTGCTGGTGATTTCAATGTTCATAATTCATCCTGGCTCCACCATTCGAGCCGCACGACTCCTGAAGGCCAATACGTTGAGATGTTTGCCGCGCATAATCACCTTGCACAACTAGTGGATGAACCAACACATATATCGTGTGTTGATGGGCACCAAAATAATACACTCGACCTTTTTCTTACTTCACATCCAGATAAGTATGAAGTTAAGGTTTTAGCACCTCTCGGTAATTCTGATCATTGTACCATCTCTGCCTCTTTTCCGTTCTCCGGACTTCGTGAGGTTTCACCTACAGCTAAGAAACGCTCAGTATTTAACTACGGGAAAGCACGTTGGGATGAACTCAACAATTTTTTCCGGCACTTTAATTGGAAACTTTGTTTCCTTGACTCAAACATCGATGCCGCAGCAGAGATGGTTGTGAATATAATTAAAACTGGGATGAATATTTTTATTCCTTCCAAAAAGATTTCGATCAAATCAAGAGATAAATCTTGGTTTAATCAGACTTGCAGACTAGCAGTCAGATCTAGAGAGGAAGCATTCAGGAATTGGCGTAATGACAAGTGTGCGCATACTGATTTGCTACGCAAGCAGGCGAGGTCTTCGTGTGCCGCAGTACTGAGACGCGAAAAAGCTTTATACGAGCAGCGTTTTCGTACTAAAGTTCTTTCTTTCCCTCGGGGGGGTAAGAGCTTTTGGTCATTTGTTAAAAGTTTACGGAATAATGCTAGTTCGGTTCCAACTCTTATAACGAATGACAAAACATTTACGGACCCGGTTGAGAAGGCGAACCTTTTAGCTGGATTGTTTGCAGGTAACTCTCACCTGCCGGCGAGCACTCAACCACTACCCGAACTTGAAAGAGTATCAGTGACTATGCCTAGTATATTCTTTCGAGCCAGGGCGGTTAAGAGGGTTCTTGCGGATCTCAACGTGAACAAGTCTTCTGGGCCGGATGGTATACCAGCACTGGTTTTGAAACAGTGCTCTTCGACGCTGGCCCGTCCATTAGCTAAGCTTTTCTGTTTGTCGTATCGTGCCGGTATTTTTCCTTCATGCTGGAAGCTTGCTAATGTCACGCCAATCCCCAAAAAGGGTGAGGCTAATAACCCTGAAAACTACCGCCCAATTGCTGTTTGTTCTGCTCTTTCGAAAGTGATGGAGAGCATGATTAATCACCACCTTGTGAGGTGTTTAGAGTCCAACGGTTTGCTAAATGATCGTCAGTACGGTTTCCGTAAAGGGCGCTCTACTGGCGACCTTTTGGCGTTACTCTCCGAAAGGTGGAATGGTTCCATTCACCGCTTTGGTGAGGCCAAGGTTGTAGCTCTGGATATCTCAAAGGCGTTTGATAGGGTCTGGCATGAGGCTCTGGTGGCGAAGTTAATTGCTTTTGGTGTCGGTAGTCACTTCTCTCGATTTATATCGAGCTTTCTCAAAGATCGCACTATTAGAGTGGTTATAGATGGCGTCTTTTCCGACGAGTTCAGGATAAATTCAGGGGTACCGCAGGGCTCTGTTCTTTCTCCTACTCTTTTTCTCATTTTTCTTAATGATCTTCTATCTATTACTTCAAATCCTATTTACTCTTTTGCGGATGACAGCAACATTTGTCATTCATATTCATTTGATCGGAGGCCGAGCCTTTTGGAGATTGGGGCAAGGAGGTCGAACATGAATGACGCACTCACAAATGACCTGATAACAATCTCTGAGTGGGGCCGCGCAAACAGGGTCGATTTTAATGCGCGCAAGACCCAATGTTGTTTTTTGACACACCGGCGTGATACTGGTGCTGGTGTTCTGTCATCTGTATCTATGGGTAATGTAAATATTGAGGAGGCGGATGCTCTTGATGTTCTGGGCATGAGAATTAGTTGTGACGCTCGTTGGAACGATCACATTTTTCGAGTGTCGAAAGAAGCATTCAAGTGCCTTGGTTTTTTGAAACGGTGCAGAAAATACTTCACTCCATCCGACCTTCTTACTATTTACAGGACCTTTATCCGACCTAGGATGGAGTACAACTCTCATGTATGGGCCGGTGCTTCAAAGTCTATTTTGAAGCTTCTCGACCGCGTACAGGAGAGGGCGAAGGCGCTTATTAATGACAGTAGGGTATCCAACTCTATTGATTCGTTGGAGCATCGTCGCAATGTGGCGTGTGTTTCATTGTTCTATCGGTACTATAATGGGAGGTGTTCTCGAGAGATAAGGGGCTTGGTTCCCGATAATCACATATTTTTACGTGGTACTCGTACCTCTCGCCGAGCACATCCTTTTGTGGTTGATTGTCCAGTGAACCGCACAATGCATTACAGAGAAAATTCATTTTTTGCCCGCACTGCTCGCTTGTGGAATGATCTTCCTGCGAAAGTTTTTCCCGTCAGTTACGATATTGGTAAATTTAAATCCAATGTCCACAAACACTACTCCCTCTTTCCACCTTCCTATAACCTATTTTCTTAAGCCCGCACAATGCACTGCATGAGTAGGGGCCATCCCCTGAGTGCTGGTTTTACAAAAAAAAAAAAAAAAAAAAACTTAGGGATCGCCTCCAGTACAAAATTATGGATTTATGAAGAGCAGAATGCATCACCAAAGCACATAGAACCTGTGCTGCACTACGGAAACAGTTGGATACGTATAAGTATTTGGCTTGGAGTTATCCTTACTAACTCTACTGAGTCATTGTATAACAATTGAAATCTCCTGTATAATTTCGTTCACCCAGTTATTTTATACAAAAATTTTTATTCTTTTCATGGTATTCATCACATAAAATTCAAGATTTTCTATTTCCTGGAAATGCACCCACTTGAAGCTGCATTAAGTTTGCAGCATTTTTAAGAAAATTTCTTTTTACCACCCACCGATTTCCTTTTGTCATGATTATATATTACATGAGCCATTATTTTGATTTTGTTTACCTCCTCACAAAGCCAAAAAATGCACAATCAATGGACAAAACATTTTTCTTCTTATTTTATGTACTTGATGCGCCACATTATTCCTTTAGTTTTTTCCATTTTCTGCCACTTTTACATTCAGTTTGTTTTCTCAAGGAGAATGAAAACGACCAGAAAGAGAAGAAAGAAAAGCAAGAACATTAAAAAAATAAGAACAACCACAACCACTTTCTTTTCAAAGCTTTTCTGGCTGTTGTTTTATTTGTTATAATAGCGTTGGGTTTTTTTTTTCGTTTTTTGTGTTGTTCTAGTTTTTATTCTGAATCTGTAAGACAAGACAATGAATTTTATGCTCTGAGCGTAATTGTTGTAAAACAAACAAACAAAAAAAGGCAAGAAGCCCCCACTCTTTACAAAAGCAAAGCGAATGACAAAAAGTCCTTAATGATGGCCACACGATGCATGTACGACAGTTTTCAATAGGGAAACAAAAGGAAAACAAAGACTGTTAAAGGAAACCACTTTTCCTTTAACGTGTTTGTAGGATAGTTTTTAAAAACAGCTTTTGTTATCGAATTCCAATGCTTAGGATAATTGTTGAAATGAAATTAGTTCTTTGGCTGCATACCCACAAGTATGTTCACTTTTGATGGTGTTGGTGCAAAGCTTAGGAATATTGCTTAGAGCACTAGGAATGTACTCACAGCCTTAATGAATAAATTTCGTTTTATTAAGGAAAACAATAAAAGAAAACACACGATAATAAAATTATTAGGCCTGAAATTGCTTACCTTAGCCCTTTTAATGTCTTTAAAATGGCATCAAATTTGTATCACGATTTTAACTTGAAGTCAGTCTTTTAGTTGGATATAAGATTATTTTGAGATGGAGAGGGGGATTGGATCTGGAAGAAACCTATGTGGAATGCTACCAATCTTGCGATATATTTTACTGTATTCTATGCAATCAAACAGATAATCAGAACAATATCTACTCATATCATTGCTTTCAAAATATAGAACTCAGTTGCAGACTGTACAATATCGGCTTACATTAGTAGAGGCAAGCAACAATTCGACAGGAATCACTTGCTAGCCCTTCTGTTTTGTGTGGACAAAATTGTATGTGGTATGATCTAAAAATTAGTATTAAGCATTACTTTTCGGTTGTTAAGAATCAGTCCCCCCAATTCTTTATAATTACTAATATAGGATGTAGTGGCGAGTAAATTGCCTAATGAGCTCTGCATTCTCCTAAAATATAGTATAGCCTAACATTTGGTAATGTTCCTTATGATTGTATTGTAAATCAAATACAATGAGCTTCAAAAGAAACTGTACACTATGGTTAAAATTCTAACAATTACCAAACTCAACTTTAACCACTTAAGAAAAATTTGACAATATTTCGAAAATTTTTGTATTTTTTTTTTTTTTTTTGTTTCAATTTTAAAAACTGGCAGTGAAACAATTTTAAAATAATAATAACGGTAATTTATTAATGTATATATTTTTAATGTACAATTCCTTTTGACGCCCACTGTATGTCTGCTATTTTTTCTATCCAATAACTTGTGGCAATTCTATAATTTGAGAACATGCTGCTCTATTCTAATCACTGGCGAGGCAGGAGAACTTAAAGAAAAAAAGGATAAAATGGAACTTCAATAGAAAAGGTGGGTTGCTTTGCCGTAGACTACTAGGTAGTGTGTTGGCTTATTAGAGGTTAAACCGTGGTTGAGCTCAGACATCTCGAACAAAACGATATATGATAAAATATTTCTTCGGCAAGTCCTTCTCAGTAATTTTCAGGAAAAAACTCCAATTACTGTTCCATAGAGCATAACACCACCTATTACAATCAACAAGGTTGCTTACAGCGACCCTTTATGCAACAGCCCAATACATTTATACCACAGAGGGCATTGTAAAAGTGAAAAGTCTATCAATCCAAGAACTTTCATAGAAGACCAGTAACCTGTACGGCTGGAAAAATATTTATTAATGAAACTGAAAAAAAAACGTTGAAATAAGAATCGGTGCACCGATGTAGCAGATCTAGATTTCAATAAAACAAACCGACTTATATACGGGCATTCACTTGTATCAACATATATTTTCTTTAAGTTAGACTAATGCCTGATACAACACCCTTTAAACAATTGCCGCATAGTTTTCGTACAGACCACCTAGACGTATACTTACTTGTAAAAGAAATTGTTTAGTGGTGGGTACAAATTACTACTCAAGCATACCCATATATCTGTAAAGATATACGAGATGTGTATTTTAAGTACAAAAAAAGAGAAAGATAACAACAAAAGGAAAAAAATTTAATACCACTGGAACAGCTGATACACAGAAACAAGCCACAATATTTTAAATATTAACACTTACAAACAAATATAAATACAAATACAAAAAGAAAACTCAGAACCAGAGTGTGATAAACACGATAAAAATATATTTGATGTATAAACACACACACATATATACTCGAATACAATTAAACATTTACAATAAAACCTATGCAGTATACAAAAAAGAGAGAAATAAAACGAACAGTTTGTTTTGAAACAGTTTGAAAGAGAAAAGCAACGACAGAGAGTTCAACAGTAGCACGTTGCAAACAGCATCTTGCAGGCTAATAGTCAGACTCACAACTCTGCAGAACACTTTTACAGACTCAAAGGTAAACATTGGACATACATAGTAGAGACTAGCAATCAGCCTCACAATTCTGGCATACATTTGCAGAATGAAACGTAAACGTTGGTCGCATAACACACACATTGTTTTGAGCTTTAAAATTTCCCAGTTTTCTTTTTTGAGAGGATTTAAGATAAATATAAAGAGACAAAAGAAATAGCGAGAGTAAACAGAGAGCAAAGTTTTTATTTTATTTTCTGGAGAATATTTTTTTTTAACAAGGAGAGCATCAAAGCTTTACTTTTAAACAGCATCCTTAGGAAATGGATGCTTTGTAAACGGAAAAAGCAGTTGAAATCAGTTGCAGATAAACTTGTAAACAAAACGGTACTAAATAACGGAAAACATAACGTCTATTCATAACGGTATTTCATAATAAAAACAAAACATAAAAAAAAAATTCAAAAGGATTTTCAAGTGTGCTTCAAATGAAAAATAAAAGAAAAAAAATGTCTTTTTTTTTTAAATAAACGTGCGGGTTTTTAATGAATAAAAATTAAGAAGAATAAAAAGCAAAATTATAATAAACTATAGCAACAACAACTACTATATATAATAGTATTATTATTCCAGTATTCAAGGTTATTTCGTTTGTTGTTTTTGTTTGAAGTGCTACTGCTTTTAAATGTTTATGTCATGCCAACAATGAAATCCTTTTTAATGGATGATGTCATATTCTTGGCTTGACATGTGGTAATGATCTAAGGATTCCAAGAACAAAAAACCAAGAAATAAATGAAATAAAACTAAAAAAAATTTTAAATAAATCAATAATTTAAAACATAAAGGAAGAAAACGTTCTTAAACTAACGTCTTAATCCTTAGAAAGGCTTCCTAAAAGGTTAAAAAAAAAAAGAAAAAAAAAACGCTTTTAGAACACGTTCATAAAAAATTAAATATTTTGCCTTAAAACCATAACAGTCCGTTATTGTTTTTTTAGAATAAAAAAAAGAAAAACATAAAAAAACATTAAGAAACGAAACAACAGCATCTGATCTGCTAAATTGTTGGATTACTCAAGGGCAACACCCCAACTGTGATTTCGTTGTTGATTTCTTTATTTTCTTTTTGTTTTTGCTTTTGTTTTCTTTTTATTTTTATTATCTTTGTTGTTGCTGGTGTTCGCTTTCATCACATTTGAAAACTTACTCACGTTACACAAAGGATATAAAAGTGAGTGAAGTGAGGCAACAGCAGATAAAAACATTTGACTGCCGCTGATTCTCAAATTGTGCAGCGTGTATGCTTCTTTTGTTTTAAAGTAAGTAGAAACGTGTTTTACACTACAAGTGATTTAAATATGGTTTTAATAATGATCACAATGAAATATTGACAATTAACCAGAATCATAAAATTCAGAATTATAAAATCAATTGGTATTGTGGTTTGTATAGAGAGTGTCTCCAGTTCTTCTGGTGCTATTCTAAACTAAAAATCTTTTTTTTTTTTAAAACCAACTTTCATCAGGTGTACCTTCATAATTAAATTGCTGCATAACTTTTGTGATTTTACTTGGGTTTTTTCTGGCACTCATCAAGACTCTGCCTTGATCAAGTCTTTTACTAACAAGTGAATTTTGCAGACACCCAAACTAAATGGCCTCAAAATGGAGGCTTTCAGTGAATTACAAATTGTGCGTCTTCAAAGACATGTACTGCCTAGCATCGTCGGGATGAAACAAAACTACTTTTCTATGGACCCGTTCTGATTACTCTTCCCTCTTTGCTTTACTGAACCGGCCGATTCATGGGAAACTGAGATCTGAAGAGATCGTTTTGCCAGCTCATAGGTGACACTTCCAATGTCATCATACAATTAATATGCCATTGTTTGCCATCAGTCTTGGCATTGAAATTTGTGGGTACTCAACTATTTTTCATCATGATATTTACTCATTAATGTTCTCATTTTTAACTCACTGAATATCCTCAACGAAGTCGCCGTAGTCTAGTAGGTAGTGTGTTAGCTTATTAGACGTGAGGCCATGGTTAAAACCCCAGACATTTCGGATGAAAAAAAATATTTCTTTCGGTGAGTTCCTCTCAGCGGTCCTCTGGCATAAACTCTGCGGATAAATAAATTTGTCATGAAAAGTTTCTCAGAAATCTGTCGTTCGGAGTTGACTTTAAACTGTTGATCCCGCCTCTCATGTATAAAATTAACACACACAACATGGATGGTGAGAGAAGCTAGTTCGCAATCCTGGCTAAAAGGTTGTTATGACCAAATAAAGAACAAAGAAAGAAAAAACAACGCTGTAGAGATTCAATGCTCATTATTCGAATAAAATTGTCTTCAATAATGAAGCTTAATTCTCTATCGGTGGTTGCGGCAACCACCAAATTACTCGCATTTAGAGCTCGAAAAACCTGGAAGTTGTTGTCAAAAAGCCGTTGCATCCGGAAAAAGTAATTGTTTGGTTTGCACTATGGCCTGAAGGTATGAATAGGCTGTGGCCAGGAGCCACACGACCCTACCTATTTTGACTTTACTGCATGAGAAGTTACCAGAAGAATTAATTTCACGTTATGGACACGCCAATTTACCACCAAGATCATGTCCTGTGAATCGCTTTTTGTGTGGCCACGTCATTGACAATGCCTACGTATATAATACCCATACGCTAGAGTTTTGAAAATCGGCATTCATCAAGTTATAGCCGAGATACTTCCCAAAATGTGCGAAAAATTTTTTGAAAAATAACTCAAACGCATCGATTGCCAAGACCAGTCCATAGGCTGTTTTATTTTATTGAACTTTAGTTTTTAAACAACAAACTAGAAAGAAACCTGTGCAAATCAAAGGGTTACTTTCCTTTTTCTGCCCTCCTCGTATACGACAGATCTACTATCTTAATTATTACAACAGTCTGCACACAGTTTTAGGCAACATACACTTGAATAATCTTAAAGTTGTCCTTTAAAAAAAGATTTCAAAACGATAATAAAACATCATCTAAATGGAGGGTAAATAAACTACGTCGCCATTAAATAAACGAAAAGCCGCCATGAACATAATTCAACTTGAGCAACACAATCACCAGCCAGGCCCAAGCTCTGTCTCCGTGTATTACACGTGCACACAGCCACAAGCTAAAAATCTTACCTATTCTCACGGTCTTAATGATATGGTGGTGTACAGGCGGCGAACATTATGTGAATATAACCACGACGCCGCTACTGTAAAACAAAAAAACTAAAAAATTAGTGCGCTGTGGCAGTCATTGTCATTGTGGTTTGGTTTGGTTTTCTTGCTTTGCTTTGCCTTTCATTTATTTTCTCTCCTCTACTATTTCTATGCCCTTTCTCTCTCTCTCTATCTCTCTCACCGTTTAACTTTGACAATTTCTATGAAATAACTGTGACTGTAAATATTGTTTTGTGTTTTGAGTGTAAGTATGTGTTTGTATGTATTCGTGAGTTGATAAATGTGAGGGCTACATCGCTATACCTATGTATGTATGTGTGTCTAGCTATGTGTGTGTTTCTTTTGTTGTTGTAAAAATAAAAAAAAATCTGTAAATAAAAGTTCATCTGACATCGTGTTACAGTTACAGTTTTTATCTTGTATGTATGTGTAGGGTATGGTATATGAGGAAACGGAAAAGAGCAGGAGGCTTGTCTGTACGTATGGTATGTGTGCATATGTTTGTTATTGTTTCACAATGTTTTGTTGTATAGCAGCCGGTGGTAAAGAAAAGAATAAAAAGCGTGTCGTTTTAGGATAATGAATTTACGTGGCTGGCTTTACCGCAACAATAATTTAATTGCTTAAGACAACTTAAATTTGTTTTGACAATAAAATGTTGTTGTTGTTGTTTAAAGGATTTCCTTTGTTTTGAAGTGTCCTTTGAGTTTGCAAAAAAAAAACAGGAAGGGGGGCGGTAAAATAATATTTTAAAAGCTCTTTAATATGTTTCTGTTTTATGGAACAATTAAAGAATTTGTTGCGATTGTATGGCATAGTGATGTAGAGTTGTTCAAAAATTATGAAAATTCTTAATAAATAAATTTTGAATTTAAATTTAATTTCTTTAATTTGATGAAATATTTTGTGATCGGTTTTAACAAAGTGTAGGAGGTTAAGAGTTTATTACACACTTTATGGCATATAAACTAATAAAACACAAGGTAGAATTTTTGGAAAAAATACGTTTCTGTTTACTGAAGTCTCTGAAATGCAAGACTCAAAGAAACCTTATGCAGCAGATTTTAAACAATTTCCTTCTCTTAAATTCAGTACGTCTTCTATGTCTCTCTCTCTTTCTTGGGAATTCTCCCTAGTACTCTAGTACAGCAATTTTAAAGACTTTCACGTTAATTTTAAATCACTTTTTTTTATAAGGAATGACAAAATTTTTGTTATCGAATGAATACATTCTGCGTTTAAACTGTTCTACGTTACTAGCACTTGAATAAATTTCTTTAAAATTTCAAACATATTGTTAACGACTGTCTAGTAATTTATGAAATTGTTTAAGTGACATGGGTTCTAATCTGAATGTAATCTTATAGTGAAGAATTTTATTAATAACGTCTTACAAGGTCTATGTTTTTAAAAATTGTGTACGAAAAACAATATCAAGAAGTCAGTGTGATATGCTAACGATATCACTAGCCCAACTTATTATGAGTACTAACAAAGAACCGACATTAATATTCTACTTAAATCGCTTTAATAGCTCACTCGATTTGCACCTGTCTTTTAGCAGAACCAACATTTCAAAAATAATTCAATCACCAAACGACAAATGAGACAAAATTAGTGGCTAGTGCTAGTGACCAATAGCCGTTAAATTTTCGAATTTTTATGTGACGTCTGGCGTCTTTTGTGTAGATTGAATGAGCGAAACTTTTGAGTCTCAGTTTATATATTATGCCATTGAAAAATTCTAATTATAATGATAGTAATTTCGAAAATCTCTTTAATATTCTAAACACTCAACAAATTAAAGTGCTGTCTAGCATTTTGGGAATTGCCTTGCCATGTACTGAGGAAGAAATTATTTTAATATGCATCAGCGTTGCCTAATTTTTTTTAACCTTCCTATACCCGCGCGTTGGTCTGTGAGACCGATTTTTTTATTATTGCGATTTTTTTTGTAAAAAAAATAGTGCCAGTAAGTGGATATCACTGGTAGCTTCATTATTCGTAATAAGCTTCGTTTTTGCATCAAAAAAATTTTTTGAAATAGTACCAAGGATATAGGATTTTCCATTGTCGGTCTCACAGACCAACGCGCGGGTATTGGTGTTTCACTTTTTGGCGCGGGTATAGGAAGGTTAAAAAAACTTTTTTTCGGGGAAAAAAAAATTTTTTTACAAAAAAAAAACTTGTTTTCTACAAAAGTACCAACATTTTTAAAAGAAATTCCCGAGCCAGGTACCCTCTGTTGGTGTTTTTTTGCGTTTTTAGTCCGGGACTAATAAAATATACAATGTAAAAAAATGTAAATATTTCCTGTTTAAATACTGAATTTTTTGAAAAAAATTTTAAATTTAATTTTGTCGAAAAAACTTGTTTTGTTAGAAAACAAATTTAATGAAAACTTTTTGACATCTCCAAAAACTTGAAAAAAACGGGAAAACTTGGCAAATGGCAACGCTGATATGCATTTATAAAAGGAATAGTGCTCTCAATCATAGCTTGAATATTACAAAGAAATTTTTTATTGACAACGATATAATGATTGAGTAACAAGTCTTCTGGTCTTGAATGGATCGTAAATTTATGGAACTATTTTAAGAAGATAAAAAAGATACAAAAGCAGCTCATATAAATACTTATTTGTACGAATTTAAATTGGGGGAAAGTCATCAATGCAGAACTTCTGGAATTTTGAGCGAATTTGCGTATAAATTATCCCTTTAGAGAGGTCTGTCCACAGACTGTAATCTGAAAGTGCTTACATACATAATTGGTCATAACAATCCTTTAGATTGTTATACCTGCAATTTAAAGTCGACTCTGAATGATAGATTTTATTGAGAAACTTTACAGGGTAAATTTTATATTTATTCTCAGAGTTATTGCCAGAAATCTGCTGAGAGGAAGTGGCCGAAGAAAATTTTTTCATATTTTGTTTGATTAGAGATATCTGACCTGGGTTTTGAACCTATTTAATAAGTCAACACAATACTACGGCGACCTCAATCTGAAAGTGCAAAAGTCTTTCCAACCAAGCTAAATCAGTTTTTACTGTGTAATGAAAGACATGTGTTGTGTGGTGCTGTCGTAATGGAATACAATAGCTTTTCTGTTGATCAATTCTGGCCGTTCTTTTTAAATTGTATGTAGTTTCCTTAATAGATAACAGTAAATATTAGAATCAATCCCATCAGCAACAGAGAAATAATTTTCGACCTATCTACGTAGACTTAACCTTTAACAGAGAAGATTCTTCTTCATTTGAAGTCGCCGTAGTCTAGTAGGTAGTGTGTTGGCTTATTAGACTGAAGGCCCGAGTTCGAATCCCAGGTCAGACATCAAAACGAAAATATGAAAATATTTCTTCGGCGACTTCCTCTCAGCAGATTTCTGGCAAAAACTCTGAGAGTAAATAAAATTGCCATGAAAAGCTTTTTAAAAAAACTGTCGTTCGGAGTCGACTTTAAACTGTAGGTCCCGCCACTCATGTATAAAATTAACGCACACAACATAAGTGGTGTGAGAAGCTAGGTAGTAATCCTGACTGAAGGGTTGTAATGACCAATTATGTTATTTATGTATGATTCATTCTTGCTTTATTCATAAAATTTTTCGCATGTTATTGTTGTAAGTGATTTAATTTTCCTCGCCTGTAACTATAAGCTTCTCCGTCTCCAAAAAAATTACAAATATTTTCCAATAATCTGAGATGCCTTCTTATCTTTTCTAGAACAGAAAAACAATGCAAATGATGGCAATGTTCCCGATTTGCGCTCATCTTAAACGCTGATAACTTTTCGCAAAAAAAAGGGATTTTCAGAATGTCTTTAACAAAGTGATGACACTTAGATGTCTAAGTGCTATTATTTTAATACCAACTGTTTTTCACATATACATATACTCAGTTTCCTGCAGTATGATGTGAAAGCATTTGTCCTACTGAGTGTTAAAGTCAAAAGGTCGTAAATTTTATAGAACGAAATTGGTTGGGCGTTAATAAAAGGTGGTGCATAATAAATAGATTTTATTGCCCTTTTAATAAAAAAAAAACAATCTAAATACGAAATATTAAAGAGTTTGACAGAGAGTTAGAGGGAGAGAGATAGAGGGAGAGAGATAGAGAGAGATTTGTTAAGAAAAAATCTAAGGCCTTTGTCCTGTTTGGTAAGAATAACAAGTTTATTTTGTACTCATATACTCAGACACACTCAGATGCCAACGACTGTCAAAGTAAAGAAAATATTGCAGAATAATATCTGAAGTCGTATATCTTTTTTTTTAGAGTATATGCAGACATACGATATTAAAATAAAAACATATAAATAAATATATATTTACATACATATGTACGTATGTATGTATGTATGTGTTCAAATGCCTAAAAACTGTTTTTGTATTTTCGTTTATATTTCTTCTGCTTCTTCTTTGTTTGTCATCAACTAAGATTTATTTTTATTTCTTTTAAACATTATTATTGTTCTACGTTCTTTTCGTTCTTTTTGTTTTTCTTATTCTTGTTTTTGTTTTTGTTTTTGTTTTTGTTTTTGTTTTTCTTACATTTATTTTTATATGTTGTTTTTCTTCTTCTTTTTTTTTAATATTTTATTCTCTTTAACATTCTCTTTTTGTTTTCGTTTTGTACAAGAAAACTTTTTAATGTTGTTTTTATTTAATTTTTATAAACATTTGCACTTTATTTTCCTTCTTTTTAGCATAAAATTTTTCTCTTCTCTCTCTCTCTCTCTCTCTCTTGCTTTAATGTAAATACAAGAGAATTCTTTATAAATACATGTGCACATACATAAGCAAATATATTTGTAAATGGAAATACAAATGTATGTACGTTTATACTTGGAAATTATTCACACAAAGCGATCTGAGTGTTTTAGATCCTTTTTATAACATTTTTCTTATTAAAATTTATGAATTATTGCTTAAAATCTTACTCACACAAAGGAAGGAGTACAAACACACACTTATATTGTATAAACATAAGACATATGAACATTATAGACAGTCATGACGAACTATATGACACTCCAAACTATACTATGCGTATTTACTTACTTAATTGATCATAACAGGCCTTTAGTCAGGATAACGACCTAGTTTATCACATCACCCTTTTTGAGTGTGTTAATTTTATCCATGAGTCTCGGGACCTACGACAGATTTTTGAGAAACTTATCATGCCAATTTTATTTATTCCCAAATTTTTTGCCAGAAAACTGTTGGGAGGAAGTAGTCGAAGAAATATTTTTTCGTACGTCGTTTTTTTCGTGGTCTGGGGTTTGAAACACGGTCTTACGTCTAATAAGCCAACACATTACTTACTAGACTACCGCGACTTTATTAATACCTTTGTATATAAGCAACACAATTAAAGCAAATATCTAATACTGAATTTTTTCAAGCCTAATTCTGCCAAATTAATCTCCATATGCTCAAGAAATATGGTGCCCAGAAATATGAATTTGGTAGAAGAAAATTATGCCAGGAGAGATAAGGGTGTTCTCGAGAGATAAGGGGCTTGGTTCCCGATAAACACATATTTTTACATGGTACTCGTACCTCTCGCAGAGCACATCCTTTTGTGGTTGATTGTCCGGTGAACCGCACAATGCATTACAGAGAAAATTCATTTTTTGCCCGCACTGCTCGCTTGTGGAATGATCTTCCTGCGGAAGTTTTTCCCGTCAGTTACGATATTGGTAAATTTAAATCAAATGTCCACAAACACTACTCCCTCTTTCCACCTTCCTATAACCTATTTTCTTAAACCCGCACAATGCACTGCATGAGTAGGGGCCATCCCCTGAGTGCTGGTTTTACAAAAGAAAAAAAAACTATTCATACAGTTTTATCGTTCCTCTTGTATATATTGGATTACATTGCATTTAATTTCCTGATTTAAGTGTTTTCGTTTTACTTCCTTCAATTCTTCAATTGTTGCTGTTTATGTTAGCGACAGAAAAATAATCTAAGCTGTGATTCAAATTATTTTTTTTCCCCGTGTGACCAACTGAAGCAATAGCACTACATGCTGGCATATTTTCTTTATGCTGTAGCGCACAAAAATTATAGCATGGCAGTGGTCTTGGCATTTGTATTAAATTTATTTCTTTATTTTTCATTATTTGCATATGTACGCATCTACTATACACTCTGTCATACAGTGGTAGACAGTAATTTTCGTCTATTAAAATATGTTTTTATTTATTTTATACTCGTATGTATATTACTCATACGCATTGTTTAATGGCACAAAAATTTTATTTGTATAAAGAGGCTTACAGTGTCATCAAAAACATTAATGATGTATGTATACATTTACATAAAAAGCATAATTTTGAAAAAATTAACTGAAAAACAGAAACTGAAATGAAAATCATTACAAAAAAACTATACACAGAATGAAAAATAATAAAAATTCTAAACTTTACTGTATCATGTAGTGTATTTTCGCAGACGATATTTTAAACAGAAGAACGGCAAACGAAATGATTGCTCATTTTCAACCAATTTTTCTATTTGATGCAACCGGCCATTGATAGTAAACTAGGTATTTCAAAGTATTTGTCAACCATTTGAAAAAATCTAGGTACGGAAACAAAAGGCTCGATGAATTAACATTGAAGTCGCGGTAGTCTAGTAGGCAGTGTGTTGATTTATTAAACGAAAGCCTGCGAACAAAACGGAATAAGAAAAAGTAACTCTTTCAGCGACTTACTCTTAGCAGCCTTCTGGCTAAAACTCTGAGAGCGAAATATTATTGTCATCAAAAGTTTTTCAAAAATCTGTGGGATTCGACGTTAACAGTTGGTCCCACTATTAATGTATAAAATTAACACACATAACATGAATGGTGTGTGAAGCTAGGACGCAATCCTGACTAAAAGGTTATAAGGACCAATTAAGTCAGTAAGTAGACACCAATATGTCTTTTTTTCCTCTAATATAATGCTTGTCATGTGCACAGTAGGCGAAGAACACTTTCCTCCTCTTTGCAACTCATGCAAAAGTAATTTTTCATGTGTGCAAGATCCATGCACTTTGCATTAGTGCCTGTATGAAAAAGCTTCGTTTATTGCAGACATACCTAGGATTGACACGATTAAACATAGCGCTGTGTAGAGTGGTATTAAAGGGGTATGATTCATGCAATATGTGCTTCGGAAAGTAATGCGACTGAAGCAAACATATGCATAAAATCGGTCAGAATTTTTCAACAGAAAAGGCATTATTTTTCATTTAGACAAAGTCAGCCCACACACAGATTAGAGGACCCGACAGAAACACAGCGAGCTTAATAAGAAAATTTTCATATATACATCGCTTAGACCCTCTAGCATTAGATTATTAGTACTTTAGATGACTACATAATTCCCATACGGATGTAAATTTGAATTCCATAGAGTCCAGGAAATATTCAGAAACTCAGGTTCAATGATAACAAAATATGATCGATCACAACAGCTCATGGTTATTGAAAATTTAAGGAAAATCTGTTTCAATTTTAATTAAATTTCTCATGGAAATTACTCGGATACCTAATCATTTTGTAATTAAAACTTAGTTTTGCTCTAACAAATTATTGGGAGTGTGCCTTAGGTAGCTATCATAGTCGCTATTTACTCTTGCCTTTGTTTATAAATAAAATTTAATAAAAGCTCCTCTACTGATGGTGCTATTACTTCAACATCAGCTGTCATAAACTCAAAATGAATTCTTTTATTTTATGACCGTTAAACCACAAAAACACTAATTTGCTATTTAAAATGAAATATTGTGTAAGCCAAAGAAGACATATTGGCCATAATAAATTATAATTTGAATTTTATTAGAAAAACCGCAAATTAATTCGCAAAATACCTCTTCTCTTCAAATAACTCTGATACTTTTATTATTAAAACATTATAATGCGTATGTTTTTTGTTTTATCTTCTTTGCATTCCATTTGACTTTTTAGACTTTTGGGGGGATTTTAACTAAAAATGATGTCAGAAGCAAAAAAAAAAAATTAGCAAAAAATTGCTTACAAAATATTTTGCCATTAATTTCAAACGAATTAAAATACGTTCCTATAAACTCTGAATTAAATGTAGAATATGTTGTAAATAAAAGGAGAAATTGACAGAAGGCAACATGGCAAAATAAACCCATAATTTAAGACAGCTTTAGAATTAAAAAGAAAAAAAAATAAAATAAAATTTAATTAAGTCTTTGGTTTTGCATAGCCTTAGGTCTTTGGGCTTACGATTTGGGACAACAAATAAAAACAGAAATAAAAAAGGAATTTTTAAAGCCAAAAAGGATGCTTAGTTAATAAAGACTATTTGGCAATAAATTATAATTAAACGAAATCCTAGTAAATTATGAACATAAGAATGCCCATTTCATTGAAATCGAAAATTATAAAACAAATAAAATTGCTTACGATTACTTAAAATGTTTGAGAATTTTATGTGAAATTTCCATAAAAATTTTACTTGTCATTCTTTTAAGATACATAGGCCTGTCACAAGACATTCTGTCCACCTTCCCATCTAGATTTATAGCACGGCCATCTGTCGTTACCACGAATAACGGTTGCAATATAAATTAGGTGCAGAAATGATAAACTTGTTCTGACTGAGACCTTACGCTCTCTCAAGAGATGGCCCCTTTGTCTTCATAAAGTCATGATGAAATGTACTTCACTGAGTATGTACTCCTGCAGTCGACCACTGTAACCACAATACTACGTCACCCCCATATATATGTTCCTTTTATTCCTCTGGGGAGCATAAGGACTCAAAGTCACCCCCATCATTAGATATAAATTGTTCTCATCATTCTGCTCAGATTCTGCAGCAAAAGAAGTACCACCTTTTAAGTCTATAAGGATGTCCGATACTGTGGGGCGCTCTACATCAATAGGCACTAAAGACAATCGAATAAGTCAACAAATCGCTGAGTAATCGACGGATTAATAGGGCTCCATATCTGGTCGGACATTCCAGGCGATTATTAACCAATACTGGCTTCAACCTTATTCTTTTTTTTTTTTTTGATTTCATAAATGAATTTTTACACTTTGAGCTGAATCCTGATTCAGGGAAACTCGCGAGTATCTTCCAAGCAGAAGTTGATTTGGACAGGGAGTACAAAGGATGGAATATAACAATACTATCCGTGCCACACTCGAATTTTTAAACAGAGAGTAATTTGGTACTATCTGGGCAAACAGTAGGCAGAGGAAATATGATGATCCTCTTTCACGTGAGAACATGGTTGTGAGCAGGCTGACACGATAGCATGGAAAACACCTTACTCGTAGCTAATATGACTTTTCTGTGGAGGGAAATGAAATAATGAACAACTGTTCAGAATAGGAATCGCTTCAAGTCCAATGTGTATCATATTCAATAAAAATTATGTTTCATCAGAACACGTTATTAAAACCCATACGACGCTAATGCATCTGTGAAGTAGGCAATTGGGTATAAGACAGGAAGTTATCCTTATTGATAATGAACAAGATCCTGAGCTTTGTCAGTGAAACAGGATTGGAAGAGAGATTATGGTAATACTCCATATACCATGAATCGTATAGATCGTATGGTCACAGTACTCTAGAACCTTTACAGGACCATAATAAAAATGGAACCAGTTTTCATTGCCAGTAAACTTTCTATGTCAAAGTGTAGTCTTTTTCGGGCAATCAAGTTTCATTTAGGACATGCAAAATGGTCGTTCAACGTCTACCAGTTTCAGCTTATATATCCTGCAGTCAGGATTGCGACCTAGCTTCTCACACCTTATGTTATGTGTGTTAATTTTGTACATGAGTGATGGAACCTACAGTTTAAAGTCGACTCCGAACGATAGATTTTAGCGAAACTTTTCATAGCATATTTATTTACTATTAGATTTTTTGCCTGAGGTATGTTGAAAGGAAGTCGCCGAAGAATAATTTGAATTTCATTTGATTGGAGATGTCTGACGAAAGGTTTGAACGGTGATCTCACGTCTAATAAGCCACCATACTGCCTACTAAACCAAATTTCCTTATAAAAGTTCTGCTGCAAACGATGACTAAATGGCGGAAGAGAAATTTTTAAGGATCTGTGTATGCAACAAAAATCAAGTCCATGCTGAGAGCCTTATTGAATACATAAATTATTTTAAAAATCTTTAAATATTCTTTTTTATAAATTTGTTAATAAATAAATAATATTAAAAGTTCTCTTTTAAATTTTAAATACATACTTCAATTCAATTGCCATAAAATCATGCATGCTATCATGCTTGCTATCGATTATGACTGGAGTACTTTGTTTAAACTATTTGTTGTTTGAAATATTTGTTCGTAAAATAATTCTGTTTAAAATTTATTTAATTTCCTAATCATATACCACAATTCATATCCTATTCTATTCAACAAGAGTCAGCAATTGTAGCTGCATTATTTATGGTTTCAATAAATCGTAAATAATACAATGGAATACAGTAGAGATGGTGGTATTTGAATTTATATTCTATGTCTACGAGCAAGCCATTCATTAACCAAAGTTCATAATAAATAAACGACTGCCTATATTAGTCATGGTTAATGTATGGAGACCATTGTTCAAGAGCAACCATAAATAAAATAGCTACGAAACATGCTCAAATACTCTCGTTTAAACAAAAGTTATTGCCATACATTCGAAAATATAAAGTCAAAATTAACCAGCAAACCATTGCTATTAAATTATAAAAAAAAACCCGATTTTATACAAAAATTAAGGGTTAAGAGGAGTTTAATTAAGTCCTGTAATGAAATTAGCTTTTAAAAATTGTATCATTTTTATTGGGTTTGCTGAGATATTTTGTGTATCCGGTAGTGCAGAAGTGTAAATTTCATTTTGATTGACATTACCATCAAACAAAAGACGGTAAAAAATTTAGAGTAGTCTGGACATTTATGTAAAACGTCTAGACAGACATTGATAAATGAAAGGGATGGAATCCTAACATCTATTTTTTCAAAGAGCTTTGTTGCCTTTGCAAACAAGCATTCTAGGTACACGTTTAGAAAATTGGTTTATAAGTACCCTGTTAATCTTTAGTCTTAATTCCTGTCAAGGGAATTAAATTAATGAAATATTCATTCCAAAGCAATAGTTCTGAATAAAATTCAAAGAAATTGCTTAAACTACCTTTTAAGCTTTGATTAGTAGAAGTAAAAATTTTTAATCTTATTTAAGCAGAGTTTTAAGTCCAAAAAAATTAAGGCAAATCAAAGCAAGGAGGAAATTGTGCACTTAGTGTATTTGTTTAGTTGCAGTAGCGGTAGGTACTTAGAAAGAAGGCCTGCCTCAATGTTAAACACCTGTAAGTCAGTGAGGCCCATCGCCTTATCGTAATAAATCTCCTCCTTATACCAGAACCATCTTAAATTTATAATAAAGCCGTTGAATATTTTAATTTCTCTCCCCGACAGTGCAATGAGTTAAAATGCTTGGCCATGTGCTTCTTTCTCTTAAGACATAACGCAAGGCATGTATCCAGCCAATAGTCAAAGAAATTTCTTTTCGCCTTCCTCGTACCAGTAACTTCTGCAGAAGTCATTGACTGGATCACCAAGTCCGACTCGTCACGTATAAGCGTCACGTATACAATGTCCAACAATAACTCCAACAATGATGTTGAGTGTGCAATTTCGGAGGTTGAGTAACCCACAGTCTGGAGTAAAACATAAGCCTTAATTTGTTAAATTAACTTCGAATGCTCACCAGGATCCCAACCTAGCTTCTCACGCCACTCAGGTTGTGTGTGTTAATTTTATCTATGAGTGGTGGGACCTTCAGTTTAAAATCGATTTTTATGACAATTTTATTTATTCTTGAAGTTTTTGCCAGAAGACTGATGAGAGAAGTCGCCGAGGAAATACTTTTTTATATTTTGTTTTCGCCAAGATCTTTGAACTGTGGTTTGGATGATGGCCTCGCGTCTAATGAGCCAACACACTACCTATTGGGCTAATTAATTAAATATTTTTAGTCTACTGTGCAAATGTATTGGATTTTTGTATTGAATTTACTCCTGGCCCTAATAGAATGCATGATCATACTATCATTTACATCCTTTTTGTCAAATAAAAAGGCGTTTCGGTAAAGTTTGTTTGAAGATGGACTGAAGCCTCCTAGTGCCTAAAACTTTAGAACCATAATGACTTAATTTTTTATCGTCAGCCAGATTTATACCTCAATTACTCTATAATCAAGCACTTTAAGCACTACCCTCAGCTAACACATCACAGAGTTCAGATGTTTTTGATACATTAACATAGTCAAATGCTTTTCATTTCATTAAACCAATTTTTTTTTTTTCGTTATCTTTGCATGTAGGATGTAAACCAAACAGCTAAATGGCTATTAATTTTCTACGAATAATTTCGATCAATATTTTCTGTCATAATTAATTGCTTTATTATTCTGCTCCAGTTTCGTTTAATAATTAAAATGTTGATAATAATTAATGACTAGAATTTGTTACATGCTTGTAATCGAATATTTTCTATACGAGAGTTCTGCATGTGAAAACCTTTTTACACCTTCTCTAGGACAATTTCTATCTAATTACCATTAAAAACTGAAACTGAAATATAATCGTTATCAAGTCATCATTAATGTAAACACTACAGACAGAGAGAGATAAAATTTAGTACACCCGGTAATTGAGCAGACATTTCATCTTCATACTGTCGCCACCATATTCACTTATCCATTCAAATTATAGCCACATTAAATACCAACATAATGTCTCCTTATTCACTACAAACAAACACTCGAACCAACTGCAGATAGCAGTTACACATTAAATGTATAGGAGAAGGAGTAAAGAAAGAAGGGAAAAGCAGCTCTTAAGTACAAATTCATGCTCATGCTCATGCTCCTGCTCATGTCTGAGCAAACATATTTACACAGAACATTGATTACTTTAGTGTTTGTCCTGATTTTATACAACATATCGTATGTATCGCCCTTTTCTTTTCTCTATAAATAGATACGGAATGATTTTAATTTCCCTTTTTCTTGGGTATGTTCTCTCACCCTCAATACCACACTACCATAATGTTGTATACGCTTAGAAGTATGCAACAGTTTCGTAATATAATATTAATGGAGCAGCATCTTTTGTACGTAGAGAAAGAGAGAGAGCGAGAGAATCCTTTCAATGTTTGATTGTTTATTTTTATAACAGAATTTTTTTTTTTTTTTTATTTTTTCCTTGAAAGGTTTTCTTTTATATATCCTTTAATGGCTTCATTGTTTTTACTCTCTTTTTGCCTGAATGCTGGTTCGTTCATGTTTATAAAGAGATGATGATAAAAATAAACCTGTGTTCAGTATAATAGTTTTTCGTAATGTTTGTGAAATTATTATTGAATAAATAATTATGATGTTGAATAGAAAATAAAGTGTTTCCAGAAAATGGTAATTAAATGCCAGGACTACTTACGAATTTACGAATTTATTATTAATTGAGAAACATGATTTATAAAGAAAACTTTGAGAACTTACTTAAGACATTTAAATAGCCATCAAGATTGTTTCCGAAAGGCCTAAACAATGGTAGTAAATGCCCCAAAATGTTCTAACAATCTAAACCAAACAGTCTCGGTTTCATAACAACATAATAAACAATACAGGCCAGTAATCAAGATTTAAATCTAGTTTAGTAGCTAACATTTTTCCCCGTCTTATTTCTGTAGTTCAAATTGAAATTTAATTTTTCGTATTTAAAATCAATAAAACAGACTATAGTGTTGTATGTTTAATAAATCAATTTAAGTGCTGCACAGAAAACGGTTAACTGGGTAAAGAATTAGATCGACAATGGTTTACAAAGAGGCCAATTGAATACAATGGGTCAATAGTTCCTAAAAAAATAAATCAAACCATTCCTACTTTATTTATCTGCACACAACATTACTTGAGTGATGTCTAATTAGCCATCCACAACTACATTTTATAACAAGTACGACTTCCGCACAGAAGTGATATCCGAACAATTTCACAACAGATGCTGGAATCATATCATAATGTTTTGTAAACTCACTTTTGCTTCTTTTGAAACCAAGTTTATATAAAACTTGAAAAATCTAACCAGTCGAGTCGTTTATAGCGAGAGCACCCGTTGTAGACATCTTTTCCAAAAAGCTGTCCAGACCGCCAACAGATACTGTTTAGTTTCCCATCTGCTACATCAAGGCAGCTTTTTTGATAGTCCCAAATGCTTTGATATACGATACTTACACCGAATAATACAGTGTCTTATATTAACTCTGATAAGAAGTAGAATATTCTGGTTTTCGTTGTCGATCAATGATTCTGCTGAGACCATGAAGGCTTGAATGTTCTTCTAGTGCCGATAAGTGGCAATCTCATTCAGTCCTTATGGAATTACTAACCATATACGAGATGTCAAAGACACCAATCTCCGATATATATTCACACTTATGTATAAAATTAACACACACAACATAAGTGGTGTGAGAAAGTGTGGGCTTCTTGGGGACGATTGCCCGTAGACTGTCTAATGGTGAAGGTATAGCACTGGCCATTTTATAGTCACCTAGCAGCAACTCGTTTCCTTGCCGTTCGCATCTTCCCCTTTTCCACCTTTCCTAAAAAAAACCTGCACAATGCACTGCATGAGTAGGGGCCATCCCCTGAGTGCTGGTTTCATAAAAAAAAAAAATATTCAATACTGGATCGGTTATCAGTTCCACCAGTATTTTTAGCGCGTACTTGCGTCTGAAAGACACAGCAATACTGGAAGAAGTTCTTTTAATTCAGAGAAAAAGCATTGCTTGTTTCCTTATACATCATCCAGTCATCCTCGAATTATTATCGTTATGCAGTCATATCTGAAGGGCAGTCGAACATTTAACGACTTATTAAAACACCAGAATCTCAGAGATGTAATCCGCATATATCTCGAAGTCAGAACAACGCAGATCTTCTAATACATATCCATTTGTGGGCCAACTACTAAACAAGCAACATTTCTAAGCTGCAGTACCTTAATATCAATAACCTTTAAGTCAGGATTACAACTTAGTTTCTCACACCATCCATTTTATGTGTAACAGAATCTACAATTTAAGGTCGACTCTAAACGAAAAAATTTGAGACGCTTTTCATGGCAATTTTATTTTGCTCTCAGAGTGTATGGCAGAAGACACTGTCCTTCGGAGTCAATATTAAACAGTCGTTTTCACCTTTCATGGATAAAATTAACACACACAACTTGAATGGTTTAAGAAGGTAGGTTGTAATCCTGACTAACGGCTAGTAAAGACCATTGGAGTAAGAATATCCAATTTGTACTTATTGTCTTGATTGAAAGCGTAAATTGTTTACTACAAAATACGGATGTTATGCTGATATCAGACCTTGACAAACGATACTTACATTCATTCGATTTTAGGAGTAGCAAACTATATTGAACCAAATTGATTATCGCAGTGCCTAGTTTAGGGACTAGTGTTGTTGGCCGTAAGTTTTATTTCAAATATATTCTATCTTTACACACGTTGTAAAGTACACATTAAATTATAAAATTTTTCATTACAGTCGTACAACCAATTTCTTTTAAACAACACAGTTTGTACAATCTCCTGGATTGACAATTTCTTACACACACCCTGTTTATTGATTTGTCTGCGGAAGATGTTTTTCTTGTTTTTAAATTAATTTTACATTGTCATGTTGTTCTCCTTTAAATTTATCCCCCTATCCCTATCACCTATCCTCACTGAAGATACGTACAAATGTCTGTATGTATACCCACAGCTGTTTTAAAAATTAACTCATGAGTATATATTGTTCGTATTTATAATAACATTGAGTCTCTTCTGTTATGTCCTTACAAGATTGTGGTAATTTTCCTTCCCAATAAGGAAACATATTTTATTTCCTCTCTGGTGTTGTGTCTTTTAAACTTAAATTCTCTTTAAAATCAATAAAAGAAATGTACAGAGAAGAGAATACAACAAGGATATGTCTTTATATTGTATTTTATAAGTGACATTAAAATACTTGTCAAAATAAGCTCACATCTAATTCATGGCTGAATGCCAAGTTTTCCTAAAGGAAGAAAGAAACAAAATTTATTAAGAAATCATTCTTCTCGTATTGAAAATAATAAAAAAAACGAAAAAACTGCTGGTAGGAAATATTGTTGATAAACTCTTAAGGATGTTGTGTTATCGAAAGGATAATTGATGCTTATTTTAAAGAGGCGATTAATCTTAGAAGTTTGCTAAAGTTTCAAGGGCAGAAGGGATAATTCACTCTAGCGAAGTATATATATTTGTTCCTTGACATGATTCGCAAGTTCGGGATCTCTGAAAGTATATTTCTAGCCTTAAGGACTTGTATGGAATTAATGTAGTTACCGCCTACTCTTCTCTTTGGTGTTGTATTCTGGTGGACTGTCATCAATGCTAATTGCAATGCAAAGTTCCTTGATAAAGTAAGTTCTTATTTGTTAGGCTTAATTTGTTCTCGTCTAGATCACTTTCCAGAGAACATGAACACTTTTCGCTTGCAGGCACATTATTCCCTCCGGGCACTACTCTAGTCTTCTGTCAGGGTATGTTCCAAGGATTCTGTGAAAGGCTAAGCGGTTGAGTCTAAGCTTGTTGTAAATAGTGTGTTGGCTTATGAGACGTGAGTTCGTGGTTCAAATCCCAGCTCATACAACTCGAACAAAACAAAATGAGAAAAATATTTCTTCTATTTCTGTAATCCTGACTAAAGATTTGAAATAACCAATTAAGTAAGGAGGTAGTGGAGTATACGATATCTCTCTGTCTCCTTGAATACTGTAATGTTTCAGTTCGAGGTAGTGGCTATAAACTATGCTGCGAAACTGATCCTGTGTAAGTAATTTTCTATTACAAGAAGTCTTTCAGGTGCAACCTTCTAAAAAGACTGCGGTGACTCCCTTGGTCGATTTTCGTGACAGTTTGCTGTCAGTCTAATATAGATTTCCGGGTTCAGGGACATTGTTGATATTTGTGGAGTTGATGAACTAGTAAATACCCATCCACAAATAAATTCACACCTCACGTCTTAGTTCTGTTAGACTGTCTATAAGACTAATTCTGTCTTGAGAAAGAATCCAGATCCATCTAGCCTAAATTACATAAAATAGGTCGTCATCTGTCATTGTCTGAAAAGGATATTCTGCTATTGGGTGCAAATGGCTTCTGCAAAGATTTTAAGTTGGTTGACAAGGAAAAGAATGTATCCAATTTATTTGCCACAGTTCATGTCTGACTCGATGAAGATTTCACATTTTTCTCGGTGAACTATCGGAACTATCGCTACTAGATATCGTATCGATTACTAAGTTTAACAAACTTTAAGTCGAGTTTCCAGCTTGATGGTAAGCGTGTCATGCTTTAAATGCGGTGGATGGTTTCGACTCAAAGATTGTGTGTAAATCTGGTCATAGGGCTGTTATACAGTGAGCGTCAGAAGAAACTGTACGTTAAAAAAATATGCATTAATAAATTACCGTTATTTTCATTTTAAAATTGTTTCATTGCCAGTTTTTAAAATTGAAACAAAAAAAATTAAAAAAAATTTCGAAAAATTGTCACATTTTTTCGGGAATTCTCCTTAAGTATTAAAAGTCGTGTACAGTGTACAGTTTCTTTTGACGCTCACTGTAGGTGCTTTCAAATCACTAAAAATGTTCTTGGAATATTTAAACGAAGAATATTTAAACAATTATTGAATCCATTTCAGTAAATTTATTTGCATTGAAAAAAAATTCGAAAAATTGCAAAGAAATAGAACCACAATAAATCTAAACAATTAAAAACAATTTGCAAACAAATGCAAGAATAGAAAAACTAAATAAAATAATTGTTATTTTCTGTATTATTTATTGCATTTGAATAAAAAAATATATTTTTTCCATTTTATTTTTTTATATTTTCAGAAAGAGAAACCCGGCATAGAAAGTAGAGACAAGCCAGCCGGCCACACAATAAAATCAAATTCAATTAAAAATAAACACCAGTAGCGGCAAACTAGAAGTGGTTTTTAATGGCTAAAACGACGTAAAAAACAAATTGAAAGCAATTGAATACATTTTTTCTACCAGCACACTTAAAGGCAATGCATCGCGTAGATTTATAAAGACTTGAAAGTTGTTTTCGAAAACTTTAAAATTCTTAAAATGAATATTCAAAGAGCGTCTTTAAAAATCATGCTACGACTATGGAGCTTAACGTTGGCTGTCAGTTTATTTGGTTTCCAATTAACAGCAGCAACCAATACGATACCAACAGCTACAGATACAGATATAGCTACGGCTACTACAGCGTCAAATTCAACCTTCCAATCAACATCAATAGAAGCTGATTTGAATGTATTAGGCGGAGTGGAAACAACATCAGCATCAACGATACATTTACGCTTACACAAAAACATTGACAACGTTAATGGCATACAACAAACTGCAATGACATCAGCATCGGTATTAATAGCGACAACATTACAATCACGAGAACCATTAACGAGGGAGTCATTTTCCACCATCTCCTCCACCTCCACGACTAGCTCTGCTATGACTACCTTGGCCTCGTCTAATGCGCCAGCTACCATAACAAATCAGGCCAGAGAGACAACATTACCAAGCGCAAATCAAAAGGAAACTGAAGAACAACAAGCAGGATTTGTTAAAGATAAAAGTGTTGCAACAGCAACAACAACAACACCAACAAAAATAACATTAACAACAACGTACAAAAACAATGATGATGAATTAGTAGAGGAAATAAAAGAAACTGCAACAAAACAGGTCATAGAAAGTGTTGTTGCTACTGAAGAACAACAACAGCAAATAACAACGGATGTTAACTGGCAAAAGGAAACTGATATGCACAAACAATTTTTGCCAGGAAATGCAGAGATAAAAGACAATGTTGACAGCAAAGCTAGAACGGAAACAGTTACATCAACACCTTCTATAGCCAAGACCTTAACAACAGTTAAACCTGATGTAACACATAATGAAAACGGAGATACCGTTACCTCTACTGCGACTACTGCAACACATACTACAACTGTAACTTTAAATGAACAGGAACAAGAACACCAAGAACAACAAAAGAAAATTACAGGTGATGGCGATAAATCCCTAAAACTGTTTAATTCTGCCACTACACAACCATCACCAGCCACATCACCTTTACAAGATAGACAAGCCATAGAGGATTTCAAACCCATTATAAGGGATGCCAATGAAAAGCTACTCAAAGAACATACGATTTTCTCAAGCCCCACTAATATTAACAAAGAGGAATGGAAACAAAACCTAATGCCTAATGAATTGGAATACGAGGATCATAAGCCTTTAATAACTAAAAACTATGAGCACAATATCAACTGGAGCCCTTATTTGCATCCTGCTACTCCCGTTACCGATTTTACGGGCAAACTATTGCAAGAACAGGATGGCGTTATTACTGAAATCGAACAAAAATTTCGACTCAATGAATTTGTGGCAGACAATGAAGCTAAAACTTCTTCTACAGAAATGCCAAAAACCGTGCCCTCCTATTCGGTAAATCATAAGATTTTATTTAACAAAAACTCACCTGTTCTACGCAGCAGACCAAATGTTGAGTTCATCGAGAGGCGTGTTAAGAAAAGTTTCGATTTTCCTATGCATCGCATGGCCAGTGATGCCCAGCATATGCAACAGCATTTTGATTTTGCCAACACCAAATTCAAAAGCAACAATAATGAACCGTCCACTGCTCAAATTTCGAATGCCAATACGGATGGCTCTGTAATGGATAAGTCACAGCCCGTTAGACCACAACCAGAGTTCTCGACCACGAAATTCTACAATAGCAAAGAGCTGTACAATGAAATGTTGCAGCATAAAACGAAACAGCAGCCGCCACAAATGCCACAGCTTAGTAAGCTTACGGAAAAAGATTTACAGGAACTCAATAATAGACAGCCATCTTTGGCTCTTAATAGTTTTGCGGTATTGCACTCACCCAAAATAGCTAAACTAGAGGAAATACACGCCGGCAAAGATGTGCAACAGCAACAGCAACACCAGCAGTTGCAGCCGAAAAGTTTAGCTATTAAAAAAGTAACCGTTAAATCGACAAAACATAAAGACCTGGCATCGGGTGTAGCAGAAGATAAAACCACAACCACTAGCAGCTATACAACCCCATATTTAAGTGCAATAAGAAGCCAAACAGCGCCTAGCAGTACTTCAAGCTCTTCGAAAAGCTTTACACTTAAAGCCACCACAACAGAAATTCCTTTTTCTTCTTCAGCGGATGGTGAAATAAAAGCAAAAAAATTTCAAAAGGAATTAAAACGGGCCAAATTGTTAATCAAATCAATGATGCCTTTACAATACAATGCAACAACATCACCAACAACAACAACAACAGCTAAAGAAATAACTACAACTACCATAAACAACAACAACAACATGTACAATAACCCAGTGTTAAAAGCCAATAAAGATGAAACAGCAGCAACCTTTCTACCCCAAACACAAAACACAATTCAACAACATACAGCTACAGCTGCAGCTGCTGCTGCATCATTATTATCCTCCACTTCAACAACCAGGCCAGTTACTTACCCGTACGCCGTTGCCTTTCCATCGACCTCAACAAATTCCCCGAAAACATCACTGCATCCCATTGTACGCCCACGTATTTTAAGTCGTCTACAGGAGAAAATCAACTCTTTAGAATGTGAATTGCAAAATCTACCGCAAGACTCGCATTTATGGCGTGGCAACGAAACGCATGAATTGCTGTTGCCCATAATGGTGAGTATCACACTCTTTATGCCGCCCCCAAAACTCCACAGACTCCATAGCTATAAGATATAGATTTTCATTGTGTGCTTTACGTACGTTTCCATAACGATGAAAAGAACGTTTGAAAATGATGATGATGTTGTGTTGTCTTGTCGATGATGTTCTCGTTGATAAAGATGCTGTAACCATAAGACCTTCTGTTGCATGGTTAATGCTTTTGTTTGCATCGCTTATTCTCTTCTTTTTTTCTTCCTTGTTGTTGTGGTTTTCTCAAGAATTTTTATCAGCTTATCGTTCCAGATTTATATCCTTCCTTTTTAAACATTAACTGCATAGCAGTAGTTGCAGTTCAAAAGAAACGCAAAATTTCTTTGTGTCCTATTGTGTGTTTAAAAAAGAAAATAAAAACGGGAGATAATTTATAATCGTTTCGCAACATAATAGAACTCAAAACGGTTATTCAAGCGACCAAACCAAATTCAGCAAATTAACATACACACACCATTTTGCAGTAATTTGCAACATAGACTGGCTTCCAGCGTTAAGGCAATATTTTCACTCACTCACTGGAGTATTATGTTGGGCTCTTTATACCTATGTACAGAATAAAGATTCCGTTTTTTCTCTATCCTGTCATTTTGCTCGCTTCATTAATTGACAATTAACAACCCCTGTATCGGATTTCGTGTTACCTTAACACTACCTACCGGGCACATCTGCTTTTTAAGCATTTTTGTCAGCTGGTCACACCAATCGATGACAGGGCTTCCTCGATTGTCTTTTCAACACAAACAAGGTCGTTCTATACTCTGACTACCGCTAATCCCCGTATCAAATACTTGTCTAGCCAGAGCATCCCCTTACATCCGAATGATAGGGCATAGCCAGAGCATCCGCTGAATATTACGCTACACAACGTCTATGTCGTTGAGGAGCTCATACAACTTATTGTTATATCGGTTTGGGAAATCACCAACAACTCGCATTGGACTGAAAATCTTACGAAGGACTTCAGTCTAGAATATTCTCAAGTTTGCTGCAAGGGTGCTTAATAGCTTCCATGCTTTCATAAAGGAGCACGGGGAGGATGAGTGTCTTGTAGAGTATTAGTTTCGTTGTACAAGAGGTCTCTGCTACTACCTATTGAGACCATAGTGTCACCTGTTGGCAAGAGTGATTCTACGCTTGA
The DNA here is from genome assembly GCA_927399465.1 of Sarcophaga caerulescens. Classification (NCBI taxonomy): domain Eukaryota; kingdom Metazoa; phylum Arthropoda; class Insecta; order Diptera; family Sarcophagidae; genus Sarcophaga; species Sarcophaga caerulescens. The sequence continues at coordinate 16,338,211 of OV656866.1, read as the reverse complement.
TCTCCCTACTGACATAATTTTTGCTAGTAACAGCAAAGCTAAGATAAAAAATTTCGTTAACAATATCAACCGCATAATAATACTATGTCGCATTTGTTTACTCGTCGACAACATGTACTTCGTTTTGCCCTCATTTACTGCTGGACCCATTTACTGATTCATTTACTGACAAACTCGCATTCAATAGCATTAAAAGCAGCAGTACTATCTCTCAAGTTAATGTTAACGTCGTTAGCGTACGCAAGCCATGGCACACTTTTATGGAAATTTGTGCCATTGCGATGCACTCTCGCCTTTCACAGAACACTCTCCACGACGAAGTTGAATAGGTCGCATGATATGCAACCGCCTTGTCTGAAACCTTGCACTTTATCAAAAGGTTCGAAGATGTCTATTCCTACCTTGTCGGCGCTGCAGAAATTGCTTAACGTCATTCTGCATAGATTCACAGCTACACCGAACACAGACATTGCGTTAAAAACTTGATTCCTTATGGGGCTAACAAAAGCTGTCTTACTATATAGTCAACAAAAAAAATAGTGTGTGTCGACTTGTATTTCATGGGTCTTCTCTAGGACTTGGGTAATGCTGAATTTACCAGGTCAGAAGCCGCTCTGATAAAGTCCTGTCAGTCCAGTATCTTTAGTCGTTTACACAATATGCTCGTAAGAACCTCACATGCGATGCGAAGAAGGTTTGTATTCCATATCATGAGGTCTTCAACTTTCAGGAAATGTTTCACATTATTTCAGGATGGTTTCTTACGTTTATATTAGCATTAGGCTGAGTCTGTAATTTGCATTCGTCTACAACAAAGCGTGTCCTCCTTTATTTAAATAACATTTTTGCTCTTGTGAGATCCATTCACAATATTCTGACACACAGTGGCAAAAAGTCATCACATTTATAACAGTCTTTATCAATCTGTATGTCTATTTGCAAGGGTATATGTAGCCTGATGAGACGTAGATGCTGCCCTATTTAGATAGATAAAAATATTTCCCCTTTTTAAATATCTTGCCTATGATTCTCTTTTCTATCAGCCATATTTCTAATTGTGATTACGTCTGCAATATCATACAGAAACATAATCGCCTTTAGAAGGTTCCAAATTCCATTGTGGCCAACAACATTTTTTAAAGGTCTCTATATGTCTCATTAACCTCTTAAATTATGGCTTAAACCTTAAACAAACTGTTTACATTTGCCCACCCAAAAAAGAGGAGAAGCAATAAATTTGTTTAAATAAATTAAAAGTAGTTTTCCTTTGCTGAACAGGTTTAAAAAAAATTACTTAAAAATCTGACTTTTCTTTTCAAAGATGAAGGAAGATAAACAAATTGAAAGATATTGTGAAAATGAAATAATTTTGTTACAAAATGTTATTCAATTTACCTAAAAACAAATACCATAAAAAGAAAAAGCAAAAAAAGGTTTAAAAAAATAAGTTTAGAATTTGATTACGGACACATGCCAAACAGAAATGACACAAGAATACCAAGTCAGAGAGTATTTGGTCTAATGGAAGAGGACAACACAAAATGACCAACGAGGATATCTGGAAACTTTATGTAAATTTTTCCTTCTCCTTCAATTTTTTCGTTTTTTTTTTTTTTGGGTTTGGGAAATAAAATTTCCCAAAATTAAGTAACTAAAGGAGAAACTTTTCATAGCAGAAAACAAGAAAAAAAATGTAAATACTTGTGCTTATGTATTGTAAACTATTTTACTTCAAGATATGTGTCTAGCATATGTGTGTGTTTGCTTATGAATATTTTTCTTATCTTGTTTACATATGTATGCATATGTATATGTGTATATCTTAATTAAATAATAATAACTTAAATACTCGTTACAATAACAACTACATCGTTACCGAGTATGTGTAATAAAAAGAATTTTTTTTTTTGTTATTGTGTATCCCTTTAGAAAGAGAAAAAGAAATTGAATTTATTTTTAATGTAAAGCCAGCAGACCGGAAATTTCCGTTCTTTTATTTTAAAAAATTTATTTATACAGACAAAAGCAATATTATGTTAGCTTGTATTATGTCTCAAGATTCTGTTATGCTTGCTTGTTTAAGATGTTTAAATTTTTAAGAAAAACTTGTCTGAAATGAATATTTCAAACACCTTAAAGATTTTAATTTTCACAAAATTTTAACATTTTACATGAGCGATTATGTGTTTTTAAATTGAAGACACCCACCCATCACAAACCGTTTCGTTTGTTAGATATGGGGTGGGGTATCTATCGGTTTCAATTTCAACCATCAGTTATTTCGAATCTGGCAATACTTATGTCACTCTATTCTGTCACAAAATTCAGTACATTATCTCCACTGAAGGTAATGAATCGATTTACGCTTGAGCAACGTTGGAATTTATTTATTCAACGAGAAACTGAAGCTCATTTTTATCTTGATTTGTACGTTAATAAACAAAATTCCCATATTTGAAAGAAAGAAGCCAATACACCCATTATGAGTGACCGTTTAGTGCGGCTTGTTTGAAAATGAGGACGGCACAACCATTACGGTCAATGGAGACAACTATCGCACCATGATATCCGATTTGTTTGTACCCGCTCTTCATGGTATTGAAGTGAACGATGTTTGGTTTCAACAGGGGGGTACAACTTGCCACACATCTCATGCCATAATCGATTTATTACGTCCAACTTTTGATGGCCGTTTAATTAGGCGAAATGATAATGTCAAATTGGCAGCCACAAAGCTGCCAAATGACACTGCTTGGACTATTTTCTATGGGGCTCCGTTAAAGAAAACTGTTATGCCGACAAACCAGAGACAATTGAGCATTTGAAGGCCAACATTCGTCGTGACATTGCAGAGAAAAAGTGCACGAAATTTGGTCCGATCGAGGCCAGTTGCTGCAGCCATATGAATGAAATAATATTCCATTTCTAATCGAAACAATTGTATTTCACAACAAAAAAAAAAAAAATAATTTGCCAAAATTTCAAACTGTTTTTGTTTTATTGCATTTTTAAATTTAAACTTTTAAATGGCCCACCCTATATTATTTGTTTTTAAATTCCTAACAAATGTTAATGCAATACCCATTTTTGAAGCAAAACAAAAAACAGGATAACATAGTATAACAACTAAAGGAAATGCTTTATCATGTTATCAACTGTATCCGTTTCCGTTTAGCCAGAAGTAGTTTTACAAAACAGAACACATACACACTGTCTCCTTTCGTTCCATGTGCATGAATGTATGTGTGTATTGTTTATTTTTCAAACAGAACCTGCAAATATTATTTGTTTTTTTTTGATGAAAATTCCGTATTTTGTTGTTTGAAGATGTTTCAAAAGGATATGTTCGAAAAGCTGTAAATAGGAATAGGAAATCATGAAAGCATTTTAAAATTAAATGAATATTTTGGCAAAAAAAGAACAAACAAAAACCTAAGAAAAATATTAAAAATTGTCTTAAGATAGTTGTAGTTGTTGCATACAACTGGATTTCACTTTAAAATTCAATATGAATTGGTGTGCTCTAAGTAGTAGAGCCAGTTATATGTGGTATCAATCTTGAAATTGCCTCCATGAAGAAGAATAATTTATAGTCAACATCTACAACTCTAAGTAAACTAGTGTTGATTAAGTAAACAATTTAATGCCATTGATTAAATATCTGTTTTTCTTCTATAGATATGCAAACCCTATTGGACACCCACCTCATGGTTTGCCTATAATAAATGGGTCATACGAAACCCTCTCAATTGTACAAGAGCCACAGATGTAAGTCAAAACATGCAAAGTGCCTGCAGCAGTTTTTACATTAAGGAACTTAATTTAATTAAGCTTTAGCTTTAGCACAATATAATGCTAGAAAATATAAGGCTAGCAGGCTTAGCATATAACTACTCATACTTATTCGCCTTCATTGCTATTATTCACAGCGCCGTTCAGCATTATTTATCTGCCAAAACTAAGTTCAGCGAGTGTTAAGTGTGTGTTTATTTCAACTTAATCGGTGCTATGCTAAGTTACTTTCTCATGCAGTTACAATCATGCAATCATCATGCTCATGCACAGTGCTATTGAAATAAATGATAAAAATGTATAAGTCTACTTATATTAAAATTTGGTTTCACGCACCTGCATGAAAATTATGAAATGTGCACATGAATTGCAAAAGGTTACAACGAAATTCTTTGATAATGTAAATTTAACTAATAGCCACTCAAAATGTTACGAAGCATTAATAAGGATTGCTACCTTTAATATCCGGCAAGTACAACATTTCATCTCTGTTGGTGAATTTTTGTTGAAACTAAACATAAAAGGTTTCCCTTTCCAACTTCAAGGGAACACAATTCAATTTTGAAACGTAGAAAACTGAACAAATGTGGTTAACGGAAGCTTACTGGTTTATAAAATACTTTTTAAATGTATGCCTCTTTCTTAATTCTTGCTTTGCCTACAGCCTCTGATTTATCTCTTTTGTGTCCTTTTTGTTCAGTACTTCTCAGTTAGTATTTTCAAAGTGATTCCACTACGTTTCTCAAAGAAACCTTTGTACCTATTGGCAAGAAATATGTGTATGTATATACGTATTCTTAACTCATAAAACCTTTGACAATAGATTGTAATCACTTAATGCCAGGTAGAATCTATATCTATGTAATAATGAAGTCCACAGAATATTTCTCAACTGGCATTGACTTTAATGAATACAATTCCATGCAACTCATTCAGACCTATACTTTTCCAAGATGTACGATAAGAAGACTTCTACAATTTTTTAGCGCTTCAAATACGATAGCATGCGCTAAGAAGAGTTGCATACATACATACATAATTGGTCATTACAACCCTTCAGTCAGGATTACGACCTAGCTTCTCACACCACTTATGTTGTGTGCGTTAATTTTATGCATGAGTGGCGGGACCTACAGATTAAAGTCGACTCCAAACGACAGTTTTTTGAGAAGCTTTTCATGGCAATTTTATTTACTCTCAGAGTTTTTGCCAGAAATCTGCTGAGAGGAAGTCGCCGAAGAAATATTTTCATAATTTCGTTTTGATGTCTGACCTGGGATTCGAACTCGGGCCTTCAGTCTAATAAGCCAACACACTACCTACTAGATTACGGCGACTTCAGTCAGACCTACGACCTAGCTTCTCACAGCACTTATTTTGTGCGTGTTAATATTATCCATACGTGGTGGGACTTACAGTTTAAAGTCGACTCTGTACGACAGATTTTTGATAAACTTTTCATGGCAATTTTTTGTATTTACACTCAGAGTTTTTGCCATTAACCTGCTGAAAGCAAGTCACCGCTCAGATTTTTTGGTACAAGTCTGCTGAGAGTAAGTCGCCGAAGTAATATTTTTTTCATATTTCATTTTGTTGGAGATGTCTGACGTGGGGTGTGTATAGTAAGCCAACACACTATCTTACTTTCTTTTCAGTTAATTTTTGTATATTTTATTCTCTACGTCTGAGTAAGTTTTTTCTCACGCGATTTATTCATTCCGTAAATATTTACTCGTTCAACCAACCTAACTATGACTATGCAGTCGAGACTATGACTATGCAGTCCGATATTGCTGGCTATCTGATGAATTTTATCAAATTCAGGTAATATATTAAAACAATCATATACATGATGCCTCTTCTAATGAAAGTTCGTTGTTGTATAATCAACTCCTGTATGTAATTTAATAACAGCGGAGACATATTACCACCCTATCGTAATACTGCGTTTATTGGAATAGAAACGCTCAGTAGATTGCCTGGAGCTCCCATCATCCGATAATGAGGTGAAACCTTTACCGCTTACTGCCTCAAATATGATACGTAGGGTGTTTCAGTTTGATCTGAAGACGACTTCCTTGTTTTGAATTTATGTATGGATGCACGTGGTTCACTGCTTATTTCATGTGTAGAATTCTTTATAGCAAATTCGACTCCCTATTTGAGCAGTTTAAAGAGTTTTTTTTTTATTAACATTCTTAAAAATTGTTTCTAACTTCTTACCTTAATTCCTTGAAATCAGTGTTTCCCTGTATATTTTTTTCTACTGAATTTTTTTCGTTACGCTTTTAATGTTTCCTTTATCTTCTAATTCATTCTGTAATGCTTGTTTTTTTCTAAACAAAACTGAAAGAAAGGAAATGGTGATTAGGTTTTTTCTTCATTCAACATAATATAAATGTTCGTTTTTATTATAAAACTTTACAATCTTATCAATATAAAGTGAAGCAAAAAAACAAACAAAACATTACACAAAAACAAAATAAATGAATAAAGACTACCTTGTGCCGGTTCAATGAATAGTAAATAAACAATCAAGGCTAACAACGCCAACTTAATGGACAAAATAAAAACACGAACACTTTTTTCTTTCCTGTAATAAAAATAAACAACAACAACTCTATACAACTTTAAATATAAACTTTAAATATTTTGTAAAAAGGAAAAACACTTTTTTATGCAAAAAAACAAAAAAATTCACACAAAAAAAAAACAAAAAAAAACAAAAATTGTTGGCAACATTGCTGTGTCCTTTAACTGTACGTACCGAAAAGGATACGGATGTGATTACAATACCATTGCAATTTGAGTAAAAAAAATGAAAGGGAAAGGGAAAAGGCGAGAGCGTTGATTATGACCATTTGGTGCGTTCAAAAGAGAAAAAGTGTGTATTTATGGTTGTATGTGTTTATTGTTTTACCTCTACAATTACCAGCTAAATTTTTCTTCTTTTGTGTAACGTTTTATGTTGCCATTGTAGTTTCTTTTTTTTTATTGTTCCTTTTTACGAATCCTTTACAGTACGTTAAATGTTTACGAAATTGATTTTTAATGTTTTATTACCCTTTTGGGAATAAAAAAAAACAGGAGAAATCCCCTTCATTACTGTTATTTAAACGATGTCAGCATTTTTTGTTATTCGTTTTTTTTTTGTTTGTGAAGCACTGTAGCGAAGAGATAAACATAATGGAGAAATCAGTGGCAGATTATAAGCACAAAAAATTTTTTTTTTTTTTGGAAGACAAAATCAAGTTTTACTTGCCAGAAATGTTTAAATTGTTTAAGGCTGTACTGGCATATATTTTTTTATGTTTAAAGTTCTTAACTTTTATTAAACTTCTGTGAGAAAACTTTTTAAAGAAAACAATATTAATTCACTTGAAATGTTATACGAATTCGAAAGGTAAAAGTTTTTAATGAATTATCATGTGGCTTGATCTACGCAGACTATTGGCTTAGGTGGTTAGCTTAACCATGGAAAAATTCATGGGAGAGCAATGAACTCTTTTGTTAAAGGGTCTGTTACGCCCCTCTTATTTAGAACAACAATCTCCATTACATAACGTTAGATAATTCCAGATTTATTTAGTGAAACGAAGTTTGTTTTTTATTAGAGTCAGAAGAGCTATTGTACCATACTAGAATGGAGCTATTACCACTCCTTACACAGAAATGCAATACCTTGAGAGTTCCTTTTAAGAATTTTTATGGATTTTAATAAAAACAGTGGGTTTCGAGGAAAACTTCCACCGGAAGGCTTGCTAATATGAAGATTTGCTTCTGAAATATAATTGAATGTTGTTCCACGATGTAAGCTGAGTAAGAATTTAACCGAGACCCTGTCAGTTTAATAGACCTTAAGGTTACTGTACAGATTTCTTCCTTAATCTCATACTTAATCTCATATTAAATATTGGTTTGTATCCCAGTCTGTTGAGATTATCGAAGCAAAATTGCTTGGTAAGATAGAGTAGGTACTGTGTAATCTAATCAGAGTTCCAACTCAAATAAACGCAGGATTACGTTAGGATCTTATTAAATATTATACAGGAGTTGCTTATATTTAGAGCAAGGAACTGCCATTAGAACATGCACCATGTACAAGACTTTTGAAATATATGCCTTGAATTTGATTAAATACATCAGATAGCCAGCAATATCGAACTGCATAAAAACTTTTCTTAAGCTCGACTTCTTGAAGTCGTCCTATGGCCTCAGTTCAAACCCCAGATCAGACATTTGTATCAAAACGAAACATGAAAAAATATTTCTTCGGCGACTTTCTCTCCGCAGATTTCTGGTAAAAACTCTGGGAGTAATTGAAATTGCCATAAAAAGTCTCTCAAAAAGATTTCTGTCGTTTGGAGTCGACTTTTATCTGTAGATCCCACCACTCATATCTAAAATTTACGCACACAACATAAATGATGTGAGAAGCTACGTTGTAATCCTGTCGGAAGGGTTACAACGACCAATTATGTATTTATGTAAGGCCAAATAACAATATCGACCTTCTCTCTTAAAGTCGAGATTGTGTCAGTCCATGTGAGATGAGTTTGTAATCCCCTAATGAACACAAAAGAACTTTTAACGAGTATTCACAGTGACTAAAAAGGCAAGTTGCCGTAGTCTAGTAGTTAGTGTATTGACTTATTAGACGTGAGCACACGGTTCAAACCGTGAGTAATTAAATTTACCATGAAATGTTTTTCAAAAACCTCTCTTTCGGAGTCGACTTTAAACTGTAGGATCCGCCACACATTAATACAATTAACACACACGACATAGAGAAAAAGTTAGGTTGGAAGAGAAGTTAGGTTGTAATCCTGAGTGACAAACTATGTCTGTACAAACGCATGACAAGTAAGGTGATCACTAATCATTACCTTATTTGCTAACACACAGCACTGCACTATCAGAAAATGCCACCATTTTGATAGCCATAATCTTGTTGCCTAAGATGGTAATAAAAAGAAAAGGGAAGATGACCAACACAGCAGTTACAATAGCTGCAGCATTCGTTTTACTTAACATGAAGCAAAAAGGTAACTTTGTTAATAACTTTTTTCAACTGTTTTTTGTTTTCATCCCTTACCATATAGTATTTAAATTTAAGGACGCCAAAAGCTAAAATACTTTTTGGTTTCTAGTACTTCTTTGAGCATAAAATTAAGAAACAAACATACGCTTACATAGGCCCGCACATAGGGCGGCATATTATAAATTAATAAAGAAGACTTTATGAAATTTAAAGCAGACTTTATAAATATTTAAATTCAAAAAGGATAAAAAAGGGAGATAAAAATAAAGAAAAAGAATAAATTTTTTTCGTTTTTGGAAAAGGATTAATAAATGAAATTAAATAAATATGTACACATAAAGGATTATAAGGACACCAAAGAAAAAAAAGGTTGGAAATTAAGAACAAGACTGCCACATAAAATAAACCCACATCAATAGCGGTTTACATGAAAGGATGATATGCATACGCTTTTACTTTGGCAGTGTAAAGCCTTTAATACGAAATGGGTTGCAAAGTTTTTCAAAATTTACATACTGGAATACGCAAAAAAAAAACCCGGCTGAATCTCTCTAAGGGCATAATTTAGGTAAAGCTAAGGCCTTAAAATTTATAAAAAGTAACTCGTTACCGGTAGGGAAAGGGCAATTGAAACTGGATAATATTGGCTTTCTTTTTTATAAAAAAAAATATAAAATTTTATAATAAGCAAAAGAGTAATAAAAAGGATTCAAAACCCTTTTCCAGTTGAAGTATATTAAATTCATGTATACCTGACTGACTAGAGGCAACTAACTGTTCGTTTTTTGGCAAATTTTCAAAAGTAACCACAACCAACAGATAAACTGACCAGCTTCACATACTTATTGAACGAATTATGGAAGAGAAAAACGGAAAGGAAAAACATTCACAAGCATGGTAAAAAGTAAACGAGAAAAATTATGAAGACACACAATATTTGGTTTTTCATGCTTTCCTGCAGTTAGTTGTATTGGTTCGTATAAAAAGTATCATCAAAGTTTGACAATAAATTTACGAAATAAACCTTTGGTCGATAGCCAAACTGGCTTGAAATAAAATACGCTACTCGATGTAATCTATTGCATAGTATGCTGGCTTATTAGTTTGATGACTTCAAGTTCAGAACTCAGCTGACACATATTGAAGAAAAAAAAAATTATGAGAAAAAATATTTCTTTTAGCTCAAGTTGTTACCAACTGTCGTGAAAATCTTAAACAACCGTTTAGTCAGGATTATGATCTAGTTTCTCACACCACCCATCCAGTGTGTGTTAATTTTATCCATGAGTGGTCCCACTGAAGGTCTCAGTTTAAAGTCGACTCCGGATGACAGATTTTTGGAAACCTTTTCATGACAATTTTATTTACAGTCGGGATTAAACAACCCTTGAGTCATTATTACGATCTAGTTTCTCACACCACCCATCTAGTGTGTGTTAATTTTATCCATGAGTGGTCCCACTGAAGGTCTCAGTTTAAAGTCGACTCCGGATGACAGATTTTTGGGAACCTTTTCATGACAATTTTATTTACAGTCAGGATTAAACAACCCTTCAGTTAGGATTACCACCTAGCTTCTTACACCACCCATATTGTGTGTGTTTAAATTTTAATCATGAGTGGCGAGACCCACAGTTTAAAATCGATTCCGATCGACAGATTTTTGAGAATGACAATTTTATTCACTCCCAGAATTTTTGCCAAAGGACTGCTAATGTCAAAAGATAATGTCGGAAGCTTAAAAGGGTTTGAAATTGCTACGGATATTTCTGTGTACTTCGATCTTTCACCATCTGGTTACCATTTGTTTTAAGGGTCCATAAACTGCCTGTAATTTCCTGGTATTTGACCAGAAAGTCTTAATAAACCGTCATATGACATGGACTTTTAATCGCCTTAACTGCCTCTTGCTTTAAAAACTTAAGAAACTTTCTTGATGGGTAAAAAACTGTTGATACTTTTTATATGATCCAATACTATGTTATTTCTTTTCTATTTATGTCTAAATAAACAAAACCTTTTCAAAAAATGTATCTTTTCTTTGTTCATAATCGAAAATTGTACTTTAAATCTCACATTCTATAATCGTCCTGTGAAACATGTATATCCGCCTGGCCACCAATATAATTCCAAAAGAATTGTTCGTCCATTTAAAGTTAATGTTTAAAGCTTAAATTGATCCTTTTTATAAAATTGTATATCCTTACTTCCTTATTCTCTTCATATTTTAATACAATACATATCTCTTTATCCCTTTTGTTTCCTGTACTTATAGACTCCGGAGAATTGTAAAACCGATAAGGATTGCACAGCAATGATGGTTTCATGGGAAGGTGAGGCGGAAATTCAATCTGGTGATATATTAATTGTGGAAATAAATGATGCCCTATTGACTCCCAAGGATATAAATTTAACAACCAGGTAAGCTTAAACCGTAAAGGATACACACACACAGCAAATGAAGAAAAATAAATATTATTTTTTAAAGTTCTGTTCTGTTTTCCTTTTGTAATTTTTTTTGTTCTCCTTTCCGTTTATTTCCGTTGATTTTAAGCTGCCATAAAAAGGGCAGTATTTTATTAAAGACTTTGTATGTCAAAATAAAGACTTTAAAATTGAAATATTTCTTACATAAAACGTAGTAAAATCAGCAAATTTAAGGATTTTTGTTGTATTGATGGACAAATGCCAATGCTTATTAAAAATAAGAGGTGGCCTAGATGTAGAACAGTCTTTAGCAATGGATCTTCATAAGAAACATTTTTTATTGTGTTAACAAAGTATTAAATAGAAGCCTGCAAACCATTAGCAGAGTTATTTTCAGTACACTTTACATACATACATAATTGGTCTTTATAACACCTCAGTCGGTATTACGCCCTAGCTTCTCACATCAACCATGTTATGTGTGTTAATTTTATATATGAGCGGCGGGATCTACAGTCTAAAAACGATTCTGAACGGCAGATTTTTTTGAGCAACCTTTCATGGCAATTTTTTGTATTTACGCTCAGAGTTTTGCTATTAACCTGCCGAGAGCAAGTCGCCGAAGAAATATTTTCGGTTTGTTCGAGATGTCTGACCTGGGGTTTGAGCCGTACCCTCACGTCTAATAAGCCAACACACTACCTAATAGACTACGGTTACTACTACTACTACTTCAGTTTATTTTCGTTGCTTTTAATTGAAAAAGAGATAAAAATGTATCAAAATTACAGTGAATTTTGGTGAAAATCGTACGGGACAAATTAAACAAATTTATTACGTATTTTTTGTTAATTGTAGGGAAAATGCATCTCCAATGGTCGAAAATTCCGACAGTCGCCACTTTCCTAAGACCATTAAAGAAGCCTTAGCCTATCAATATTTGTAGTTTGCACCTCTTATTTCCCAATCAGGAGAACAATATGTGATCGACGTTCTCAGTCTCCCTGTTATTACCGTCTGCAGAGCAGACGAGCTACCCAGGGCTGCCGCACTTCTTCCGGAATCCTCTTCAATCAACTTGGGAATGCCACTTACCTCGTTCAAACTGGCCATCACGCGGAAGTTCTCCCGGGACGCCAACCTATCCTGGATCAATGAGAAGACCTGCTCCACCGCTAGGCTCACTTGGCCCTCAATGGATAGAAGGCGCACCAACCAGTTACTTGGACTTGGTCGTAACATCATCTCGATCACAGTGGCCATGCTTACAGGTCACTGTGTTATGTGTGTTATGTGAAGAGGAGACTGTTATCTCTTGAGAAATGCAGATATAGGTTATTTGGCTCTCCAACCCTTGTTAGCTTTGACGGAGCTATCGTCCATTGACGTCAAGGACATAGCCTCGTTTATCAAACTTTCTGGCTGGTTTTCCAGCGTGGGGTAGTCGTGCTTTAAATGTGCAGCCCTTGCGCTGACCAACTTCTCCCTCATTGGCTCGGAGGAACTTGGTCGGTACAGGGACTGCGTTCACCTGTGGCGCCTAACGGGCCGCTATGCGTGCTCAAGTGAGCTTTTGGCATAAAGCTACCACACTAACCTAACCGCATAATCTGCCTGTGTTCTATAATGTAGCCTTACTTTCAAAGTAGAACACACAGTCAGAAATTACTACTCAAGACTTAAGACCGATTCCTCCCTTGAACGATCCAGTCTGGTAAAGATTACTCTAAAGATTCTAACATCTTTACTATATCGCCACGACAGATTTGTCTGCACTTCCGATTTGTCAATCAGAGACACAGGATGTGTTCGATCTTATCTGTCTCCTCATTATTACCGCATAACCTGCCTGTGCCCCATAATCTAATTTTTGCCTTCAAAGTACAATACCCAGGCAAAAAATACCAAGAGGCTCTCTCCTCAGGCTTAAAATTCCAACCTAGATTAACCTGAAGTCGCCGTAGTCTAGTAGGTAGTGTATTGGCTTATTAGACGTAAGGCCAAGGTTCAAACCCCAGGTCAGACATCAAAACGAAATATGAAAAAATATTTCTTCGGCGAATTCTTCCCAGCAGATTTCTGGCAAAAACTCTGAGAGCAAATAAAATTGCCCTTAAAAGTTTCTCAAAAATCTGGCTTTCGAAGTGGATTTTAAACTGTAGGTCCTGCCACTCATGTATAAAATTAACACACACAACATGAGTGGTGTGAGAAGATATGCCGTAATCCTTACTGAAGGGTTGTAATGGCCAATTATGTATGTATGTATGTAGATTAACCTGAAGCTTACAATCTGAATTATATCGCCAAGACACATCTGTTGTGTTCTCCAAATTAGACCTCACAGTCCCATTCTCTAGAACCAAACACTTTGATAAGCCATCCCTTTCCAATTCACATGAAACCTCATTTTTCGCAGTGTCACAGCATCCATATACTGTCATAATGCCTACTCAGAGTCTTCAGAGTTCTCTAACTATCTGTTCAAAGATCTGCTCGTTTACCTTATTGACAGTGAACAGCCTGGTAAGTACTGCTCTTCGCAAGAAGCGTAAAGGCTACAATACCATACAGCCATCCAATTTTGGGCAACAACAGATGGCAACAGTTTTACATTAAATTTTGCCACAGTTGGCCAATCACATGCTAACCACGAGAAAAATAGACATCCTGCAGTTGAAGTTTCAAATCTAAACTCTTTTAAAGACTCTTTTCTCTAACCTGCTTCTTGTGGCTTATTGCTGCCAAAAATTCTCAAAAAAAAGGAAAAAAAACAACATTTCCCATCTCTTGTTATTGCAAATGAATTGAAAAACTTATAGGAAAACCATTTTGTTAATGGCATTGAATGCAGTTTTAAGCTGGAAAAAAATCTCTAAAAACAAAAATTAAAATCGAGAACAAGAGAAAAAAAAAAGGAATCATTTGTCCATATTTAATCCTTTAGCACATCCACATAAAACCCACCACACTACTACACAGTAAGGATTACACACCAGCAACTGTAAAAGCTTTGAATATTGAAAATGTGGTAACAGCGTAGCTTATAAACCCTAGATTTTCATAATGGCCAGCAGGGGAAATACAGTTACGCTACTGTTTCCGTTATTAATACAGATTTGAAGAGAGAGAGAAATAGAAAGGCATGAATGAGTGTGTGTATGTGTGTGTGTATTAGGACATTTGTGTGAGTTTTAGTAAATACATGTACTTTATTGGATGGTATTTTGCACTTGGTTGTGGGGCATGTTTCAATTTATTGTAAGTGGTTAAGATTTGAGTAGTGGGTTCTGTTTTATTTTTTTAAACACTTTTTGGTTCGTTCCCTTTTTTCCTTTTTCTTTGTCTTTGCCGACTGACGTGTACCAGTTTAATTTACACACCAACTGTAACAGTAAATAAAGCCGTAAAAATACGAAAAATAATACCGTTGCTAAACGATATTCTTAACAAGGACATTTGGACACCTTAACATGTTACATTTTGTGTACAACTAAATGTTTTAAGGCTTGTAACCGTAACAGAGATTTTGTTTGTGAGAAATGAGAAAAACAAAAATAAAAAATATAATATTCCCGAAAGCAAACAAGCTATGTATTAAGGATTATTACATTCCTTCCTTTCCTCTCTCTCTCTATCTCTCTCCCTGTCTTTCTTTAAAAGGCTATCTTTTCCTAAAGGCTTTTTGTGTAAAAATAAAAACAAATGAAAATTTTTTAGTAAATATTTTTCCTATTAAATTGTACGATACTTAGCATCAGTATGAGTGTTTGTAAAAAGCTTTAAGCTTGGAAATGTTAGCTTAAGCATGTAAAATTTATTCTACACTACATTTCTACACATTTTGTTGTGTTTTATTTTGCTTTTTGAAAGGAGTATTTTGGATTTGGAAATTTAATCCTTTTCGTACAAATATTCTTTAGCATGTTGGCCAAAAAGGATTTTGAATAAATAAAGGTAATGCATGTTGTGCATCTAGTTTAATACAACATGTAGTACATGCATGTCTTGAATTCATTTTATTTGTCCACACAGAAGAGCTTTGCTAACTCGTAATGACTGAAACTGTTTTCCAAAATCAGAATTTAATAAAATGGAAGAAGCTTTGCGAGCCCAAACAATTGATACTTGAGTACAAAAGTTAAAACATCTTCATCAGTGTTCAAAATGTTACAAAATAAGCCATCCAAAATATATTTTTCTCTAAGACCATCATCAAGTATCATTTGACCTGTGACACCCCAAAGAATCTAATAACAACAATGAAGACAGATTCAACTCTTCCTCAGCCAGAAACTCGTCACTACAATCCAATAAATTTTGACCTTGACATTCTAGTTCTTGTTACAGCACCTTGACATTAATAAATAAAGTTTTTCCAGTTAAGCATGTGATCGGTAACTAAAGCAACTCATTGGATGACAGCAGGTCCATCTGCCGTTGACTACAAACAACACCCTCTGAGGCATAAAGACTGTTTCTATTGAAGAGATGAGCAGGAGTGTGGGCGAGAGTATGTTTCTGGGAGTAGTTTTCTGGGATAATATTGGCGAACTAAACCCTCTTAATTTTATAAATTCCAAACACATGATAAAAATTTGTTCACCTTCTAGATGCCCCAGTGTCAGTCATATCTATTCCAGTAAGAAATGTTGTAAGATACCGTGTCAAACAATTTTAACAGGAGATTCAACTGGGGTCTTTGGAACGTGACGAATCGAGAGTAAGGCAGTAAGCTCCATAGTTTTCAGAAATGATTCGTAAAGAGGCTTAATAATAAGTGTAAATAGAGCAATTTGAAGGTTACATACTCAATTAAGAGAGAGACCATTCTGTGATATTTGGATAGGTCGTAAAAAATGGGGTGTGTTCTGGTCATAAATAAATATAATTATCGAAACTCTGAGCTCTTCGTTACTGAAAGATGTGCTCAATACAAATTGGAATAGAAGTACAAAGGACTACCATTGTGACCATCTGCTGGATCCCTGGTTCAAGTGGGAATTCACGGCCATGAGCAGTTAGGTGAGTCTATGTGTATGGAAGCTTCCACCCATAAGGCTTAAACGTTTCTTTGGAATGAGCAGAGAAGTTTTAAAAAGTCTTTTATCAAGAAAGGGAAGGTGGAGAGAAACGACAAATGTTCTTAAGCAAAAGAATTTGAGACAATCTGAACTTTTCTTGTGTAGTTACAATAGCAAGAGATTTGAATTATGCATCAGACTATCCAGAAGTATACTGGTCTTGTGACCAGATATCGTAGACTAAAGAAACACCTGGTCAGGATAGAGGTGATAAGTGAAACAAATCGGCAGAACATATGCTTACGGATCTCAGAAGAAAACAACCTGGATAGTTATAAAGTACTAGGCAGGTAGTTCCATACATTGACATCGAATAATATTCTGTCAGGGTAACAAGATTGGGGGAGAGGTATGAGGTACTCTAGCACCATTACACAAATAAAAATAATAATAATGATTCTAATCCATACTCTAAATTCGAGTTATGAAGTTATTTAGTTGCATTCCACGAAAAAATTAAAGAAAAATTCCTGCACTTTTTATCGTGTTAAACTGACATGAAATAAGGGAATTATTTTCTTTAGTCTTTTTATAATTCTTCCAATTCTGCTTTGTTTTTTTTTATTATCTTTCTGCAATTTTTATATATTTTTTCTAGAAAAAATAAACGGCGATAAATGTTTTCTCCTGCTTTTTTTATTCGAGTGTAATTTAACACCATTGTTTGTCTTATTCCCTATCAAAACGGTAGTAAATCTTTTAAAAGCCTTTTGCCTTTTTTTTCTGTGAGAGATGATTTTAATGTTTTTACTTTTTTCGTTTTTTTTTTTCTGGGTGTTTCTAAAACACACTGATTTGTTTTACACACATTTTTCCCTTTTTTCCACATGTTTCATTTGCCTTAATTTCCATTTTTTCTTCTTGGTTTTTGTGTTTTTCTGCCCGAGAATAATTTTTTTTTCTGTTTCCCTTCTTTTCATTCCATTTTTTTTTTCTCAACTCTTCCATGCTAACGTGTAAACTTGATGCTGTTGTGGATGCTAATATTATTGCTGGCTGGCTGACGTTTATATACGGGCATACATGACTATGGAACACTTTACATGTGTTGGTATGTACTACATACATACACGTTGGTATAGTGCACACAATACACAGGTGTATCAGGTAACACGTTCTGGACATGAACATTGTGATGTTACCGAAGGTATTCTACTGGACATCACACCACTTATAGTCGATGGCAGAAAGTTGGTAACACTATATGATAAGGACCTCACCGAAGGAGTTAATTTGCTAATTGGTGAGTAAAGCGAAATCCATATAAAAACACAACAAAAATATCAAAATGAAAGCATGAAAACATGAGAAGAAGATGAAAAAAAGAAGTGATTGTGAAACAAAATAGTAGAAGAAGAAAGTGGTTTAAACAGAAAACAGAACAGAAAAAACTGTAAAGAAAAGGGAATGAGAAGTTAAAATATGAAAAATAAAATTAAATATCAGAAGCCATGGCATCAAAAATGCCAAGCAGATAGAGTTACAGAAAATTACGCAACTGTAAAAAGAAGCTTTCACTAGAATAGAGAAAAGAATTTAGTTTAGGGACATGGTAGTTTAGAATTACAATTTCATATTATTTGAGGTCAGAATCTTAATTTCTTAGGTTGTAATTCGAAAAGAGAGCGCTCGTTTCCATCCATCCATTTCTTATCCGCCTTACGCCTTGATCTAGTAGGTAGTGTGTTGTCTTATTAGACGATTAAAATTTGAAAGAATATTTCTTCGGCGACTTCCTTTCAGCAGATTTCTGTCACAAACTCTGGCAGTAAATAAATTTTTTATGAAATGTTTCTCAAAAATCTGTCGTTCGGAGGCCACTTTAACACACACAACACAAGTTGTGTGAGAAGCTAGGTCGGGCGGTCAATTATGGTCTTGTATGGATTTTGAGACTCACACAGTTTCCCTCTATGGTCGCACTTATGAATTAAATTGAGTCACTTAGTCTTAGCCTAGTGAGAGAAGCTGGGCTGAAATTCTGACTATAGTAATGCATGAAAGGCCAATATCGTTCGTAATTGGCTTCATGTTGAGCTTTCTACTGCAGAACGTCGGGACTAGTAATATTTAGACACTACACCCAAAAATGCATTGGAGTGCATACCAAAAATGTCACTGCTTCGTTTGGATTTTATATTGGCGGCATCATTGGTCCATATTTCTATAATAATGACGGTGAACAGGTCATCACTGTCTACGGCGACCAACCAATTTCTTTTAGATTACCAACTTCTTTTAGCTTGAATTAGATGAAGTAGACACCAGCGACATGTAATTTCAATAGAATGGCACAACGTGCTACACCCCTCTTTCCACGTTGGATATTTGGCACAAGCGATATGAGGGCATTGTCATCGCACGTGAAACTGATGTAAAATGGCTTTTGACTCTATTAGATTTTGTTTGTGTGATTTTCTTCAGTCTTAAGGTGTATTCGAATAAGACACAAACGACAGCGATCCCCAAAGCCTACACAACTCATGCCATTGATCAAATTCAATACAATTTATTTGCCAGAATCATGTAAAAAATTTCGGTGGCATCTTACACACATAATTTATTCATCAAACCAACCCTTTAATCTGGATTACAACCTGTCTTCTCAACACACAACATGTATGTTAATTTTATCTATGAGTGGTGGGACCTACATTATAAAATCGACTCCGAACTACAGATTTTTGAGAAACTTTTCATGGTAATTTTATTTTACTCACAAAGTTTTTGACAGAAATCTGCTAAGAGGAAGTCAGTGAGGAGAAATTTTTTCATGTTTCTTTTTCTCGATACTCTTGAGCTAGGTTTTTAACCAATGCCTCGCGTCTAATCTACGATATGTTCAATTTCACACACACTTTGTTTTTATCGGTTAAACATACTATCTTTCAAAAGCAACCTAGCGTAATGCAGTGGACATGGTACAAAAAGAGTCACTGATTATGATATTGATAGGTTAAGGATTTCTGTTTACAAAACCCATTCAAATTCATAAGATCACAACCACCAAAAGGCCTCCAGTAATAATTTGAACAGTAGCTGTATACGAAATACAGAAATAACTTCAGTTACCCTGAACAATTAACGTTTTTCTAGCTTTGTTTAACAACTTTTTTATTATTTTCCCAAAATTTGGAAAACTTTAACCATGTCAGTGACTTACTTCATTTCATTCATTCCAACACAACAAAAAAAAACTCCCGTGTAACCATTAAAATTTTTTTTGGTGAATGTGAATAAATTTGCCAGCCAGCAGAAATTTTCCTAAAACAGAAATATTTTCATGTTCATAACTGAAGTGGGTGGAGAGGGGTTTATAAGCTTATCTTTTCCATACAACAGTAACAACACGTCATTGCCACAATAATACTTGAATTCATACACTTGAACAGAAATAATGAAAATGGAAAATGTAAAATGAAAAACGAAAGGAAGAGAGACAGAGAGAGAGAGAGAGAACTTTTATGTCCATGTTGGTTGGTTGGGTCATTTACATAATTGGTTTATATTTGAATGTTAAATTAACTAATTAAGGGATTTAAACAGAAGACGTGCTCATAATTATAATTTTTATAATGAATACAATTAAAATACTTTTTTTTACACAGCAAACAATACTTTACATATTTTACATACATTTTATACATGATACATATACCACATTGTATTAAAAGAATACATCAAAAAAATGTTTCAATTTGAACTCATTTTACAAACTTTATTTTAAATGTTATTATTACTGTTGTTGTTGTTGTCTTTTTTTTTAATTTAAATTTGTTTTTGTTTTTTTCTGCAATTTCCAGTTGTTTCTGAACTTTGGGGCTCACAGTGTGTACGTCTCAAGGTCACCACGAAAACCGAAAATTGTGGTGAGAATGCAGATTGTTCCGGTAAAGGCATTTGCTATTCCAACTATGATATGGAAGAGTATGAGTGTCAATGTTGCAGTGGTTTTGCCGGACCACATTGTGAGGAAATTGATGCCTGTACACCCAGTCCATGCACAAATAATGGCATCTGTGTAGATTTATCACAAGGTCATGAGGGCAATTCATACCAATGTTTATGTCCATATGGTAAGTATGGTAAAATAAAATAAAACCAACAACAAAAACTAGTAAAACAAGTGCTTGTGAGTGTGTGTGTATGTGTGTGTTGTGAGAAATAATTGCTGGCCGAAGTAAGTTTTTTTATGTGCTCCTTTAAGCTCTTAAGCATAATTACCGTATGCCAACGTTACTACGTTTATGTAATGTGTGTTGGTAAATGCTGTTGTCTTAAATGCAAATATCTGATTACGTACGTATGTATTTATAAAATTACAAAATAATTTTAATTCTGTTAAATCCTTTTAATATATTTAAATAAAATCCTTAATATTTAATGGCAAATCCTTTAGAGAATTATGACCGTAATTGTGTATTTAAATAATTATGTTTTTAGTTTTTAAATCAACAAACTATGGAAATTGAAGCCAACTGGCATATAAAATTAGGGAAGGAAACAAGTACAAAAAGGATATAATATGTAATGCTATTAAAGAAACCATATATTCAAGGACTCATTTACCCAAAAAAAATTTAGGACACCACTAATGAAAAATATCTGAAATATAATAATTGACGCTGAAGAAAAAATCTGGAAAAAGGAAACAAAAAACGTATAGTTAGGATGAACCTTCAGCATATTTTCACCATTTCTCCTGTATAAAAACATGTTCATTCCCCCTATTCCTATACGGAAGATATGGTCATTACTAAGTATGTATGTATCTTGAAGTATCACCAAGTGGACTTGAATAAAGGATATAAAGAATTGCATTTGTCGTAATAAAAACAGGGCAATGAGGATTCTTTCTCTTAATTCTGTTGAATTTAAATCTGTTGAATCTGATAGTAAAGACCAAAGCTTAAGAAACTAGGGTTAGAATAACAGAAGATCAGTTTTACACGAGATTTATCAGCAAGCATGAGAACTAGATACTAAGTGGTTGTCTAATCCCTCCTGAACCATCATCGGGACTTAACTACTAGATTTTATGAGTGTTAAAAGTGCCTTGCAAAAAGACTGTATAAAAATAGTGAGTAGAGTAATCTGAAAACAAAATTTTCTCTTAGAAGAAGGACCACTCTGTGTCCCATACATACATGTATACTTAATTGGTCAGGATTACGTACCTAGCTTCGCACACCATTTATGTTGTGTATGTTAACTTTATACATGAGTGACGGGATCTACAGCTTAATGTCGACGTTGAATCACATATTTTTGAGAAACTTTTAATGGCAATTTTTTGTTTCTACACTCAGAGTTTTTGCCAGAAATATTTTTTTTCATTTTTCGTTTTTGTTGACGATGTCTGACCTGAAGTTTGAACCGTGGCCTCACGTCTAATAAGTCAACACACTACCTACTAGACTACGAAGAAAGAAGAAAATTCGGAGCCAATGGTTACTTTCAAAACAATCGAGATATATACTCAATTTGGCAGAAGGTACACAGTTTGGAGCATAGTAGCACGATCTAACAGTCAGCCCCGGCCTTTTAACTGTTGAGAGGTTGACTTGAAATTAATAGCAAAATATACAGTTCAGCTATATCAGCCAAACAGAGAGGATAGGCCTAATCTTTGTTGGATCCTAGGTTATGTGCAGACGTCGGCACAAAGAGAACATGATAAAAATGTGAGTGTATTTGTGAGAAGCATGTGTATAACCCAGAGGAAAATTGTTATTAATTATTGTTTCAAGCAGTGTTCGAACAAATATTGTGCTTTTTGATGCCATTGGTATTTTTCGCACAAGTTTTTATGGATTTGTAGCAAGAGTCATCATTACATATTGCAGGTACCTGAAATTCAATATATTTAAAGCAAATAAAATTCTGTTTCCCAGTTTTTCTTCACATTTTAATTAAATTTTTCTTTGGGTGTATAATTGATACACAAAAAAATTTCAAAAACAAGCGACGAGAACCTGCTTCATTGAAAGCTGACATGCAACTGAACGCATTTTTATGCTCTTTTTAACGAACATTATTGATGTTCGTGCCCTATGTGTGTAAAAAGCCGAAGATGATCTTCCCCTGATGGACATTATGTGAGAGTTGAGGGCAATAAACCGACAGATGAAATTGTTAGAAGGTGAGGTCCATGTTGTCTATATTTCTATGAAATGAGAAGGGGAGTTTTGAAAGGATTTACTGGGCAGAATAGGAGATAGAGAGAGATGGAGATTCTTCTGAATCCAAATGTGTTTAAGACAGCCAGCTGAGATTTGAGTCTTGTGTGCATTAAGCTATCCAAGAATAGCACCATCTGATCGGACTATGAACTCAAACAGCATTTGTAGATTTGTAGTACAGCAATCTCTTCAAGTGTTCTATGAATAGAAAATCAAATCACAAGAACACTTAGTTGGATTCTGCATGCCAATAATGCATTTAAGAAGGAAACACTTGACAGATCAGTAGATGCCAAGGGGGGAAAAGGTTTAGAATCACTTGGTAGTAGTGCTTTGGTCCCTCTACATGATAATAATAGTAATAATAACCCCCAGTCATTTGTTTATCTTAACCCAATTACATCCATTAGGTGTAATATCCTTCTATGTATATATTTGCCTTCTCTGGAGGCGGTCTGCCTACATATATTTGGCTGTGTGAGTTCCAACGTACGGCAGCGCTCGTAATAACCTCCAGTAATTTTGTTCGTATGTTTCCTATTGTACTTTACTTACCGGTTTAGGTTTCGGACATAAATTTGAAGAAGTGTGTTGCCATAAAATTATAGGCAGTTGCAGTAACAGAAGTAAAATTCAAGTGCCATAACCGTTTCATACCAAATAGATGTACTATCCTCTTCGCAACCAAGGGACAGCTAAGTCTATGGAGTAATTTTTGTTGACAAAAGGTCTAGAATGTCTTACTGCCTCATATTATAAATCTGTAACCTATAGACCCTTATGCTCTGTGACTATTCATGTACATTCATGACAATAAGTTCTCTAAATACATACCACAATAAAAAGCTCATGCCATAATAGTGACGTAGTAAGATATCTCACACTTTAAATTATGAAACGCTTCAGTATTGGCTATGGTATACGCCATGAGCACCATAATTTTGCTGTCCAACGTTTTCTATAACTTATGTTTGCTGACGTAAGCCCATATCCATTGTGGATGTGGGTTATTTGGAACCGCTAAATTCCAACGATGCCATTGTAAATTTCAGCAAAAATACTTTAAAAATTTCAGTTTTTTTTATTGTTGGCACCATTCACCCCCTAATTACGCTTATTACTGGATAAATAATTTTAAATCTTTTAACCGCGTAACACAAGAAGAACCTAAAATACTTTTTAGCAGCCCCCAAAGCTGACCATAATAAAGTTCAAGCTGTGCTATGCACAAACTAAACTCAATTAAGAAAATTTTATTACTTTTTTTCTGTTTCATATTTTTCTTCTTCTTTCCCATTATACATACCTATCCTCTCTAACTCTCCTATATAGAGGAGGGTTATGGGAAAAAAACAGTAAATATTTTTACATTGCCACAGTACGCCAGCAACAATATTATAAAGAGGAAAACAATAATAAAAACCACGTGTCTTCAAATAACGAAATTTACAGTGTTTGCAACATAGCTGGAGGGAGCAACAAAAATAAAATTAACGAACAACAGTAGCGGCAACAAGGACAACAAGAAGGATTTCTAAAAAAAAAGAAAAAAAACAGAGGCAAATATTGAAAAAAATGCAAATTCAAGGCAAATTATAAAAATAAACCAAAAAATTAAACAATTTCTACAAACAACAGAGGCAAAGCGTAATAAAGACCACGAAAAAACTGAATATCCTTTGCAAGGATCGTGAATATTACAAACAAACAAAAAAAAAAAAGAATATAACATAAGCACCGCAATATTGGAATTTATCATGATTTTCCTACGGTTTTCCTGTGGTTATAAAACCGAAATGTGCCAACAAAATAACCCCATCATTAACAAAAGTCCATAACAAAAGGATATTCTTAGCTTGGGGTCGCCCATTGATATCGAAAAGCTTTACAGTAACAATGGAAATGACAAACAAATTTAATTTTTTTGAAGCCAAATTGCGAGCGCCAAATTTGAATGCAGATTATTCGCTACTCATAATTAAATGAATAATTTATGGTTTGTTTTCGTTTCTTTTTTTTCATATTCTTTTACCCTCTTTTTTCCTTTTAATTGCAAAGAGGTCAGGTAAATTAAAAATAATAAAGGGAATCTGAAACAGAAATTAAAATTAAAATACTCTGGGGGGATATTACTTTCATAATGGCATGGAATTCAATTTATTTATAAAAAAACAAGGGGTAAAAAAAGGATTATCATTCTTCATAATCTTTTATGATGAAGGATAATAAATTCCTTTTTTTAGTGCATGAAGCACTCACTAGCTCTGAGGTGTTGTTTTTCAACCGTAAAACCAAACAAAATGCAAACATAACTACTGAAGCAGGGAGCTCCTTCCTCTGCTAAAGGTATTACACCAGCTGTGCAACTGACATAGCTAAGTAATAAAATACCAGAGAGTTCGAAATCTGCTGTACTACAAGGGCGGGGCGATCAATCTCTATGTTTTTGAATATAACACTTTAGTGCTCTGTGAACTCTATCCCTCAATAATTATGATTTCAATAATTATGATTTGTCAAGATCCTCAAATTCGTTACTTCTTTGTGAAATGATTTCATTCTTAAAATCAAATCATCTCCTCATGAGTCAAGTCTTCACATTTAGAAACAAGAAATAGTGACACAGGGTTTATTCCGGAGAGTATGGCGTAGCAAGTTTCAGATGAAGGAGAATTGCCACGCGCATAAGATACATCATGCAGCAGTCGCCGTAGTATAGTAGGTAGTGTGTTGGCTTATTAGACGTAAGACCACGGTTCAAACCTTAGGTCAAACATCAAAACGAAAATATGAAATAAATTTCTTCGGCGACTTCCTCTCAGCAGATTTTTAGCAAATACTCTGGGAGTAAATAAAATTGCCATTAAAAGTCTGTTGTTCGGAGTCGAATTTTAACTGTGGTGGAGTGGCGGCACACTCATGCATAAAATTAATGCACACAACATAAGTGGTGTGAGAAGCTAGGTTGTAATACTGGCTGAAGGGTTGAAAAGACGATTTTGTATGTATGTATGTATAGCGGATAAGGGAACAATTAATTCATTGCCTTATTCATACATTTTTCCATGAACACTGGACATTACTTATTTCCTGTCCAAATTCCGTCTTTTTTCTTCAAGTGCTCATTACATCCATAACAATTGGTTGATATAACACTCCCCATTGATTGTTTCACACATTTGATGGTAAACTGTGTGTATTACGCAAAGTGTTTGTTTCAGAAAACGATGGACATGACTTTCTTATTTACTACCAACTTAATCGTCTTAGGTACCGATTCGTCTCGAAAAGCCTAACAATTTTGATTGCTATTTCGTCTCTGAATCCTTGTTTTGTTCATGATTATAAAATGAAGCAAAAGCAGGCTTCTTTTATGATTGAATACCGCCAAACACACACGGCTTAGTTGCCATTAGAATTGCGAGCAAACTCCGCACAAATTGTGAGCAAATTCCTCACTAATCTTCAGGAACATTTTCCCATATCCAAATTGCCTTTCAAAACTTTAACTTTTTAGACGGAGTTAAATTACTTGGTTAATCTGCCATTATCTAAAGCACTTGCTGATCATAATCTCCACACCATTGCAGTTTTCTTCTAGCATTAAAACCGATGACAAAAAGCGAAGATACATTTAATCAAATTTCATAAAGACATAGAATTCTAAGCTTCTTACAGTATCCATATTCTTCCAATAGACATTACTTTCGTCAGGATTACAACTTAGATTCTTACACCATTCATGATGCGTGTGTTAATTTTATTAATAATTGATGGGACCTACTGAAGTCGCCGTAGTCTAGTAGGTAGTGTGTTGGCTTATTAGACGTAAAGCCTAGGTTCGTATCCCAGGTCAGGCATCAAAACCAAAATATGAAAAAACAAAAAAAATTTCTTCGGCGATTTCCTCTCAGCAGATTTCTGGCAAAAAATCTGAGAGCAAAAAAAATTGCTATGAAAATTTTCTCAAAAATCTGGCGTTCGAAGTGGATTTTAAACTGTAGGTCCTGCCACTCATGTATAAAATTAACACACACAAAATGAGTGGTGTGAGAAGCTAGACCGTAATCCTGACTGAAGGGTTGTAATGGCCAATTATGTATGTACTGTTTATTTTGGAGTCTGAATGACAGATTTGAGCAACTTTTCATGGCAATTTATATACTCAGAGTTTTTGCCAAAACACTGCTGAGTGGAAGTCGCCAAAATAATTTTTGTAATTATTAT
Organism: Sarcophaga caerulescens; assembly: GCA_927399465.1. Classification (NCBI taxonomy): domain Eukaryota; kingdom Metazoa; phylum Arthropoda; class Insecta; order Diptera; family Sarcophagidae; genus Sarcophaga; species Sarcophaga caerulescens. Next base: position 16,311,458 of record OV656866.1, on the reverse strand, counting down.
TCGTTGATCTCTAGATGGATGAGCCAGGGGTTGAACCACAGACTCTCGCCTAATAAGTCAACACACTATTTACTGCAGCACAGCAACTTCTGATAGACTCAACTGCCACTAATATTTTCACCAAAAAGTCATTGCTTTGAAAGATATTGCGAATCATGCAGACTCCTATTGGACTTAACATAAGCAGAACAAAATCATGTTTGCCAGAGTTCAACCAAAGCCTTATGCTCTTGCGTACTTGTACAGAGTTATATGTAGGTTCTTTGAAGGCGGTTAATTAACTACCTGCAGCCTATTCTTCGATTGTCATTTTATTGAAACCTTAAAAGGTTAAGTATCCAGACAAGTCATACCTTATGTTCAAGTGGTGATTCTATATGAAAATATTTCAAAATTTTTAAAAGCCAAGAGTGTTTTCAGAAATATACCAGCTTCATATAACTTGCCAGTGAGATAGTAATTATCTTTAGCAGTGTAGACATATCTTATTAACTAGTTCAGCCACAAGTAATCAGAATATATGCCAGAGCTTATTTCCAATATAATACTCGAACCGAGTGATCTGGAATGGAAAGGCATACAGGTTTGGAATTCTTTTAAAATTTAAATAATGATCCATACATCAACTGTTGTTGGATAGATTACAACGATCCGAGTATTAGGTAGGAAATGGGCTTTGTCATATATTCTGATTACTTGAGAAAAAGGAAACCATAGTAATCCACCTTTATTGATTCAACCTTCTTATGATCATCAGAAAAAATTTTTATTTTTCCTTTTTTAAATCTATTGCGTTTTTAAATCCAAATTAAGGGGCTAAAACTGCAAATTCCCTGATGTGAATGTTAGTTATACGTACACAATGTACGTTTAACAATTTTGATGGTCATTTTTCCAATTGAAGTCTTAATTATGAAGCTGTTAGTGTTTGGTAAAAATTTTCAATTGACCCCGAATAAAACGTATTTTTACATCCGTTATAGAAAACCATTTTCCATAGAATGTTATGAAAATTCTTTGAATATTTTTAACATCATTTTTATTTTCAATTTTAATTACATTCACCTTCATATCAACATGACATTTATTGAATTTGTCGCTTCTCTCATAACTAAAATGGTGGAAAAACAGAAACTTCGCTGTGTTTTAAAACAAAAGCCCTGGCAAGTAAAGCAATTACAATGCTGTTCCATTTAAATAAGCTTTTATGCATAATTAAACGGAAATTGAGCACACACACACACATGCACAAACGAACATAAACTATCATATTCATTTTGTAATTACATTTAAAAGCCACTTTAATAATAACATTATTGGCATTTAAAAAATATAGGGAAATATAAGAGGAAAATATTGCAATTGTAATGAAGTGAACTGAATGTTTCAATTACAGGTTATACGGGCAAAAATTGCCAATACGAATTGGATCCCTGCAATCCGGCTGAATGCATGAATGGCGGCAGTTGTGTGGGAAATTCAACACATTTTCGGTAAGTATGATGGAAATTCATATTTTTGTTGTAATAGAATTGACAGGTAAACAATACACTATGTAAAGAGCTAAATTTCTTTATCGATACTCCCTGCATTTAACCTAGTAATAAAGACTTTACAAAGATCTTTTAAAAAACCATAAATTTGATGCATTTTATGCTTTCTAATGGAATAGTTTAACTTGTTTAATGTTCCCATTACTGTAAAGAATTAAATGTAAATCCCTTTTTACCCTATAACAGATGTGACTGTACACCCGGCTATACGGGTCCCTTGTGCCAGCACAGTTTAAATGAATGCGAATCATCACCATGTATACATGGTATATGCGTTGATCAAGAGGATGGTTTTCGTTGCTTCTGTCAACCAGGTAAGTTTATGTTCTTAAGCCAATTAAAGACGACACAGATAATTAAACAATAACATTTGCCACAACACACACAATACATTAAAATACTAATAATTCCCCCCAGAACAGAACACCATAGCATTTTGTCATCTGTTGTCTACTCATTTATGCCACTCACTAAACTTAAATGAATGTCAGGTTATACACTCTTTTAATAGACTGAAGTGAAAACAACAAAATTGCAACTGAACTATTGCTGCTGTAGCAACAATACGTTAAGATTGCAATTTTGGTTTCTTGGTTAGCAATTGTTGTCCAAGAATTATAATCCCTAAGAAGATTTGGAGGTTGTGTTGTTATTATTATACAAACATAATCGTCTTACAAGCAACATCATCATCAGTATCTGTCTTAGCAGACAATGATGTTGAAACGATGGCAATGACAAAACAGAATTTTAATGTGTGGAAATCATTTGACGTTTTTGTATGATGTTGTTTGCTTGTAGTTTAATCCTACGTTCTGGCAGCTATTCTTGTAACATGACAATCTTAAGCTCTAATATATTTATTTGTATTTGAAACCAAAAATTCTTTGTATTTTTCTTTCTGTTTTCTCTTCTCATTTTTCAACAATTTTCAGTCGGCCATTTGTAATGGTTTATGTTGTAATTGTTTATGATTTCCACACATTTTTATTTTTGTATTTCCAACAATTGTGGGTTTTTGGTTTTTCATTATATTTTTGGATTTGGTTTTTAAAAGTTCCTGGTTTATTTTCGAAATTGAGTACAATATGTTGCAGTTACTTGTTACAAACACTCTGTTTGGAAACCTTCTTGTAATGGTTTATGGCAACATTTAGAAATTTGGTTGAAATACAACTACAGTACACGACAAAGTTAGAGTATAAGCACCAGAGATCAGCAATGAGTATTCAAAAAGATGAGTAGAATCGAATCATACTCATAATTTCTGATACTTATACGCATTCATACTTATTTTAATATCGTGGAACCTCTACTTATAACCAAAGTTTGAAGTACTCATCATATTCATATTTAACAACACATATGATGTTCCTGGTTTCAACTCTCCATGACTCAACATATGCAAAAATCACAAAATAAATATGTGTCGCGTACGAACACTACAATACTCACTACACCCAAAAAAATTTATAGGTAAATTTAACCAATTTTGTTGGTTAAAATTGCACCAACCAACAAAAATAGTAAAAATAACCAATATGAAATTGTTAAAAAATTATTTACAAAAAATTTGGTTAGAGTACAATTTTTTGGTTAGGCTACAAATTATATTGTACAATATACCTCGGATTATAGTATTTTTACAGAAATAATTGTAAAAGAACTTTTTAGTGGTAAAATTACCATTAAATTTGTATAGTAACAATTTTTTTTGTAACAATACAATTTTAATGGTAACATTACCGCAAAACTGTAACCATACTATTTTTACAGTAAAAGTACAATATTTTTTGTAAATTTACTAAAATATAGTTTTTATACCACCTTTCTTGTTTCCAGTAAAAAAAATTATTTGGATTTACTTAGTAATTTTTTATTGATTTATATGTATGTATATTAAATATATTACATTCTATTATTTATTAATTCAACAAAGGAGATAAGTTTAACTTAAATCTAGATAAGAAAATTAATAAATACTACTTGTATTTTAATAATACTTAGGTCGAATATATTTGTTTCTACTGGAAGAGTAACTTAAATGTAGTGGCGATTTAAACAAATCAGATATATATATATATTCAAAATCAAATCAAATATATATATATTCTATATCTAAGTTTTTTCTATATAATCAGTTTAGGAGCAAATAAAATGTCAGTTACCACATCAACAAGTTCCTGCAAAATATTTAGCTGGAAATTGTGACTTATTATTTCTAATAATTTCTTCAGTTTGATTAAGTGTAGCAGGGTATGTTTTTGAAGTACTATGATTTTCTACAGAATTTATATAATTTGGAATGCATGAGTTAACTTTTTTAAAGTGCCTTTTAAAAGTTCGTAAATATTAAAATAATGGCAACAGTGTACGCAAAACAAAATACTTGAAGGCGTTAAATTATGTAAATATTTAAAATGTACAGCAAGTTAGTCTATAGTTTTAAAAGCTTTTTCACATTTGAAGCAGGAAATCATTTTGTAAAAAAAGATAATAAATAATTACGTAAGATCGTTAATTAAACATAAAATATTTGGAGATATTTGGTCTTCCTTTAGTTTAATACAATAGAAGTATCTTTGGATAAAAGACCAAACTTCAGTACAATCGCGGGGATACTTTAAATTAAGAACTTGAAAAATCTTGAAACTTGTATCCAAACTAGTTAAATATGAAGGTAGTTTATATTTAATTTCATATTAATATACGTAAAATGTTGTTTCGCTAATGTCAAATTCAACTGCTATTATCAGTGGCTGTAAAGTCTCACCTCGTTTAAATAATGACGTTTTAAGGTGTTCCAAGTGATTTTGCACATCATTAACTGTAACGGCATGTAGTAAGAAAGAATTTTGTGAGTCTTTGATTGTCGATCTATATATAACATTGGACAATTTTCTTTTTATACTTGGACGTAGAATAACATGAAGTAAAAGAAATATTAATGGTTCTAATCCTTTAAAATAAATAAAACAAAAAATAAATATGCAAATAAATTTTAAAAAAATAATAAATATTAAATAAGCCTACCTTTATCATTAGCATTGATCTTTTTTAAGTACTCTAAGCTTCTGGCATCCTTGACTTTTTTATTTAAAATTGGGATTATTTTACTTTTAAACCCTTCCAATTTTCAGAGATACAGTGTGATGTGGGATACAGTATACTAAAATACATATATCAACCTGTTAAGTTGAGATTTATTATATAAATTTATTTATTCAAAAAATTTGTTAAAAAGCATGAAATACTTACTAAGGTATATCCCAATGAATGTGAAAACAGCTTCCACTTGTTCAGCACTTCTACAATATTATTTCTATTAAATTAACAACTAAAATTGGTTAGATTAACCAACAATATTTTTTTGAGTGTAGAAAGTTGTGTGTTTGCTTTGCTTGATGAATTTTAATGAACGATTAGAGTCACTCGAATCATTTATAAGTATTACAAGTATTTTTTATGAATTTAAATAAGTAGGTTTATGAATCAAACATATTTCGAATGGTATGAGTTTGATGTCAACGTTGTACGCATACTCAGTGCAACCTGTACTTAGTACGAATGAATCAGAGTAGTTAAATTTCAATATTGTTGACTCACTTATATTCAAAATTTCATGAGTGCTTATGAGTAGCAAAAAAACGATTCATTGCTGTGATCTGATAAGCACTAACCTACAACAGAACTATGGATGAACGAACTACAGAAGAATCATACGTCAATTATACATTTGAATTGTTCAAGAAAATCTTTATTTCATGTACTGCTCTTCCTTAGATCCGTATTATTAAAAAAATTCTAAAACTATTGTACTGGCAGCCATGTATTAATTCATTTCATTCATTCATTTGCTTTAATTGCCTCTCTACGATACACGTCAATTGCCGCTTTTATGTTGATTTTTTTTATTCCTTTAATAAATTCCCTCTTTTGAATTTAAGAAATATTTTTGTCATAAACAGTCATTGATTTGTTTGGAAGCACCATATCAAAGGACTGTTTTACTTACTGATTACTCAATTACATTGCCTGTCATTGATGCACAATTATTGTTTGCTGTCATGTTAAGGACTTTGATAAATTTTTTATGCCTGAATTTGCATTTCAAATGCCCTCTTTATAAACAAATTAAAGTATACCATATTGACAGATGACAGATGTCACAGAGCATTTTATTAAATAATTACAGAAGATTTTCATTTGAAAGTTCAAATACTAATTGACAAATAAAAGGAAAATTTAATTTTTAGGGTGTTGGTTTATTAAAAACATGCAGTTAAAGATAGAATTGGTTGGGCGTTAATTTTCACTAAAAGATGGTAGTGTAGTCAAGTATTAGAACAGGTCGTAAGTTCAAAAAGATTCACAGAGACTCTAGCCTGTTATATTATACCGAGCATATGGCCTATGCGAGCATACCGCTCTTTAAAATGGCTAGGATAGCCGCATAATATATCTCCAAATCCTGTTATATGTACTGTTAAACTATAGAATGTTGGTCAGTAACAATAAGAATAACTCAACTCCTCCTAGATAAGTCCTTCTGAAATGCATTCACGGCGTACAGGTTCCAAATTCTGATGTTTTATTCTCATCGTCACAGAATCTAGATAATGGACCTGAGGCGATTCCTTTCCTGAACAGGTATTTCGTCGAGTCTACAGAGCCCGGTTAAAAGATCAATTACTATTCTCAGAATATTTCTTCTGTTCTTATGCAAGACTCACACCTCTTTTCATTGTTATTACCCAACAAAAGTTTAAATTGTCTCAATCTCACTTGACATGAAAGAAGTCTTCAACTATATTCACATTAATTTCAACTCCACATAAAGGTTCTAGCTCTGGCAACAAATTGAAACTCTCTTCCTGCCAATCTCTTTCACCTGCTCTTTCTTTTGGATTCAACAGACAGTGATCGTATTTCCCTTGCATAAGTGATTCAGCTTGCCCGGACAGTCCCATATGATTCTCGAGTTAAACTTATAAAAGACGCAAGCTTAGATGTTGGATTGACTGTCAGAGAGTATTACTATATCACTTCCTTTGAACTGACTGTCCAAATTGAAAGCACATCTTTTAATGAGTTAGAGATACACTTGCCAGTTACCTGCAAATTTCCTGAGGGATTCAGAATTTTTCACTCTGGGTTCGAACACCACCACTTCAATCCCATTACTTGTACTCGACCTACTCAAGTGACAGAGAATGTAGAGACAAAATTGTTTCAATCCTCTCTTTGCTGAGTCCCTATGAAAAGCAGTTTCCAAAATCTTAGTGGTTACTAAAGGGTCCGACAAATAACTTTTTTTTTTGAAAATGCTTTAAAAAAAAACTACTGAATATTTTCTCAAATTTCTTTTTTTATTTGAAAGTACTATCCTTCCGGTTAATAATGGAAAAAATTTCATTCAAATGGCTGTCTCGGCTGGCCATGCAGTAGCCTACACGATCGGTCCAATTTTTAAGCACATTATCGATTGTGTGCAACTGTATTTCACCAATGGCTTCACGAATATTGTCCTTTAAAGCGTCGGCGTAACACTTATCTTTGACGGCACCCCACAAATAATAGTCCAACGGTGTCAAATCGCAGCTCCGAGGTAGCCAAACGACATCAGCTCTGCGGCTGATAATGCGATCTTCAAAAACAAGGCGCAAAACATCGAGTGTAGCTTCGGCTGTGTGGCACGTAGCGCCGTCCTGTTAAAACCAAATGTTGCCAATATCCTCCTCTTCATTTTTTGTGAACAAAAATTCGTTCAACATAACGATAACGATCGCCATTGACTATGCTTTGCAATGTTTTTTATTCTGCAACATTACCATGATTTTCAAAGTAATGTCGCAATATTTCCCAGCGTAGTTCAAGTGTATACACAACCATATTCGTTCAGCGGAAGGATAAAACTAATTATCTGTCAAATCAGACATGAGCTAGTTGTTACCATTCACGAAATAAGCACTAGTTGAAAAAAAAAACGTTCTGAACCAGCAAAGAAAAAATGTTTTATTCACAGATGCGCCTTCGTTTTATATTTCTCTCCTATTATTCCATTGGTTCCGAAGTCACTGTAGTCTGGTCGGTAGTGTGTTGGCTTATTATACTTGAGGCCATGTTTCAAACCCCAGCCCAGACATCTTGAAAAAAAGGAAATTTCTTTCGGCGACTTCCACTCAGCAGTCTTCTGGTAAAAACTCTAGGAGTTTATCAAAAAAAATCTTCAAATCGGAGTTAATGTTAAACTGTGGCTCCTGTCCCTCATGGGTAAAATTAACATACACAACATGGGTAGTGTGAGAAGCTAGGTTATAATCTAGGGTTGTAATAACCAAATAAGAAGAACAGAAGAGATTGATTTAATTAATGGAATATACAAGCGACTTAAATTGTACAGCGCCGATGGAATGGGTAGGATGTTATAAAAACGACAATTAAATCGGAAAACTATTGTTTAAACCTTTTATCTGGTCCTTGCTTTTGGCTTTAATGCCTTAAATTTATTAAAAAATTTGGCATTACCTGCTTGCATGTAAGAAAAATGGTTGCTTTGCGGTTTCTGCAAGACCACATAGTGTCAACTGCTCAAAGACATTTATGACAATAAAGTATGCAGAATAAATACAAAAAATATTTTTTTATGTTCTTTATAATTAAAGAAAAAAATATCGTTGAAATAAATAAAACTAGCATGGCTATAATACCGCCATTTTCCCAACATAATTATTTTTTATTCGCTTCAGCATCACCATCATTAAAATCCATACAGTGTCAGTGAGTGAAATGTAACAACTTTAATCGCATTACCATCAAAAAATATAAAAAAAAACAGTTACTCTGTATAACAGTATATCGATGTCATTAAATGTTGTTGTTTTTTCTCTTTTACGTTTTATTCGGAAATCTTAATTTCCACTCACTTAAATTTTACTTCGTTTGCCATTGCCAAGATCCATTTTCTCAATTCCATTGGGAAAAAATGACAATTAAATTTCAAAAAAAAAAAAAACAAAGCAAAACAAGGGGAAAAATTATTTTGTTTTCCTCACTTATAAGAAGGAAAACATGAATCAAAAAGAGGAGAATATGCCCGTTGAAAAAAGGAAAGGAAACGAAATCAATGTAATGTAGTTATACCCGCAGTTATCGTTTATTTTATTATTGAAAAACATGATGTGTTTTTTATTTTCTTCTTTTGAAATGAAAACGAAAAACAAAATGAAATGAACGTTCACCACACTTTTTGAGCTGATGCTGCAAGCAAATGTTGCAAATAAAAAAACAAAGTTGCAGTTGAAAGAGAAAAACATTGAATACAAATTGTCAATCAGAAAAGAAACGTAAATTAACACACGTTGCCATACAACAACTGCAGCAAGCAACAACAGCAGTAAAATGGAAAAATTTATTTTTAAAAAATTGAGAAATCAAAATATAAGAATTTTTATGAATTCATAAAATGAACGAGTGATTGATTGCAAGAATAAGTAATAAATCTTTGAAAGATTGTTGGGTTGATGAAAGAATAGTTTCAGCAAGACTGGGACATGTATAGATCATAAAAAGTTAGTTTAACTTTGACTGAAGGAAACATTTTAAGAAGGACGAAATTAGTTTACATTTGAAACAATTTTATTTAACAAAACAATGTGTTTTTGGAAAGATCAAAAAGATAAGAATATTTGTTAAACTTCCAAAACCCAAAAACTATAGGCACACGAAGGTCAGTGTGGCTTCTTCTGATACCACAATCGGTCCTAATCCCGAGACATCAGCTCATGATAATGCTGCTGAGTTTCTCAATGTTCATCTTCAAAAGATCAGCAAATTGCTCTTGCATAGCACACATCGCGATGCTTACTTCTCCTCCTTAATGCTGGTCTTCCTCGCCATACCAAGCAGGTCATCGGCCAGATGACCAAGATCAATGCATCCCCCATCAGTGCTCAAAATACAATGTCCAGTAAAGATTTCAACAGCGATACTGAACGGTTGAGTAAAATTTCTAAGCGTTCCTTGACGCTTTAAAGCTGCAATAATATTGTCAACCCCCCCCCCCCTTTTCAATCATAAGCTTTCAGGGCTTCTCTTGGGCTCACAAAATACAAAATAGAAAATTCTTCGTCGAGCCATAGTGCCAATCCAAAGTACATATGTTCTCCGGAGAAAATTAACAATCGTGTCACTTTCGGCCAATACATCGGCTCTGCAGTCTCCGGAATACAGTTGTGTCTCGATACCCATAGAATGTGAAGGTTTTATTATTCAGCCATCTCGTTGAAAGACTCACGGTGGCCTCAGAACGTCCTCGAAGTAGCTATATTTGAATCTAGTACCACGCTTATCGTCTGGATAACGAAAAGTATGTTAATATCTCTGACGGAGATATTGCCTTTCTCAGTAATCTTTACAGCAGTCTATATATCCAATTCTTTTGCCTGGTAGGCACTGCAATAGTCCGGTAGTCTTATCGAGATATGTTTAACTAATAAAATAAAAATATTTGACTAGCTCTGCCAAATTCTTAAAAAAAATGTAAAATAAAGTCCTGGAAAAATAATAGGGACACTTAAATTTTTCAATATGTATATTTTTATATTTTTAATTATTTTTCCATAAATATTACAAAATATATACCCTATATTAAAGGTATTCATATAGTTTAACTAATAAAATAAAAATATTTCACTAGCTCTGCCAAATTCTTAAAAAAAATTTAAAATAAAGGCTTGGAAAAATAATAGGGACACTAAAATTTTTCAATAATTTCCTATATTTTTAATTATTTTTTCATAAATATTACAAAATATATACTCTAAATTAAAGGTATTCAAATAGTTTTACTAATAAAATAAAAATATTTGACTAGCTCTGCCAAATTCTTAAAAAAAAATGCAAAATAAAGGCCTGGAAAAATAATAGGGACACTTAAATTTTTCAATATATTCTTATATTTTTAATTATTTTTTCATAAATGTTACAAAATATATACTCTAAATTAAAGGTATTCAAATAGTTTTACTAATAAAATAAAAATATTTGACTAGCTCTGCCAAATTCTTAAAAAAAAATGCAAAATAAAGGCCTGGAAAAATAATAGGGACACTTAAATTTTTCAATATATTCTTATATTTTTAATTATTTTTTCATAAATATTACAAAATATATACTCTAAATTAAAGGTATTCAAATAGTTTTACTAATAAAATAAAAATATTTGACTAGCTCTGCCAAATTCTTAAAAAAAAAATGCAAAATAAAGGCCTGGAAAAATAATAGGGACACTTAAATTTTTCAATATACTCTTATATTTTTAATTATTTTTTCATAAATATTAAAAAATATATACACTAAATTAAAGGTATTCAAATAGTTTAACTAATAAAATAAAAATATTTCAAAGCTCTGCCAAATCCTTAAAAAAAAATGTATAATAAAGGCCTGGAAAAATAATAGGGACACTTAAATTTTTCAATATATTCTTATATTTTTAATTACTTGTCTACTCCGACATGACGACTCCACACACAGATCCAACCAATTTCGTGCCATCCGTAAAGATAAATTTAGAGTCGTTAACGAGGTGCATCACAGCAATTGCCTCTATCTGGAATGAACATCCGGAACTTCTTTATAGTGCGGTATTATCTAGTCAAAGTTCTCGAAAGTTCCCAATTTTATTAAATTGCTGGAGAGACAATTGTTTGATTACTGCCACTCTGCAGTCGCCCAGAGGTGATATTAATTGCTGATCCTTTACAGCTCAGCGAAAAGGGACACAAATTAGGTGCATAATATACTGGAAACAATTTTGCTGACTTATTGGGGTATTTTCATCACTCTGGGAATACTTAGGATAAAATACATCTGAACCCTGTTTTGTAAATCCAGTGGAACACCATTTTCCAACTCTTTAAAACAAGCGTGAATAGCAAAAGAATAATATTTTCGGTATAAATTCGTCCCAATAGGAAATTTAGAGAATTTCATCAAGCAAATGCTGAAATTTCATTTGTTTTACTCCACTTTCTAGTAACTAAACTACTGTCAAGGAAACTTAAAATTATTAAAGCCATCATACAACACCGCTAATATTTCATTACTCATTCTGCTCTACCGTAGAAGTTCATTGATTTTGCTCATGAACTTAAAATCCTATGCCAAGTCTTTAATCTGTTGTTTCAATACCCACGAAATCTCTACTCCTCCGCCACCAATAATGATGCTGAATAAACAAATGAAAGAAAAGAAAGAAAAACGAAAAACAAATCAAAAAGAATGTGGAGAAAGAAGAAGAAAAACTACAAAATTAAAGCTTCATATCGCATCGTGTGTACATAAATCATTTTTGTGTGGCATGGCAGCATATCATCTGCATAAATCTCATTAAAAATCATTTCCATTTGTGCAAATACCTGGGTACAAATGAACAAACAAATGAGTGTACAAATACTCGCACTACAACAACAAACAGAAAATATTTCTTATAAAATCCAGGAATTATTTTATTCAGGTTGCATACAACGAATGTGTAAGGGAAATGGTAGGAGATGATGGTATATCCGAATTGCAAAGCAAAATTTTGCTATGACATTGCTTTGCTGACTATGTTGGTGGAATTTTTATTTTATTTTATTTGCTTTGGGTTTTAACCGCTTAACCCTTTGGGTACCAACAGACTTTTACTTGTACCTATGAAGTCTTTTTTTATTAACGAATTGAAAGCTGCACAATGCTCGTTGGGTGGTGAGCAAATCTCTCTGGAAAATACTTTAATCTCGACAGTTTCCGATCAAGTTCCTACTGAACGTCATCTTGACGTTTTTTCTCGTATAGGAATGCATATGTACATGATTGGTCCTTACAACACTTTTGTCAGGATTACGACCTAGCTTCTCACACTACTTATGTTGAGTGCGTTAATTTTTATACATAAGTGGCAGGACCTACAGTTTAAAGTCGACTCCGAACAACAGATTTTTGAGAAACTTTTCATTCCAGTTTTATTCACTCTCCGAGTTTTGGCCAGAAATCTGCTGAGAGGAAGTCGCCAAAGATATATTTCTTCATGTTTCGTTTTGCTGGAGATTTCCGATCTGGGGTTTGAACCATGGCTTCACGTCTATTACTAGACTATGGCGACTGTAGTAGTCGGCGATAGCAATGCCGAAGGTTTTTTAGGGAAATTTCGAATCATTCAATGGAAACTTTTATTTGGTTTCCAGTGTGTAGCTTACGATCTCCGACGTATGATAGATCATAAGTGTTCCGATTGCCTCAATTAAACTAGATATCCGCCGTTCGTCTTATTAAGAAGCTTGATTCAGTTGATAGTGGAAAGAATAGTGATTGCCTTCTATCCTTAAATGACATGACTACGCACCGCACAACTGCGATTCTTATAAGCCACTGTCCAATAGATTTTACACACAAAAGATTTTTGCATGAGCTGTGGAACTGGGAAGGTGGACGAAACTTGCTTTCACTTTCATGTCATAATGACCAGTTCATATCGTTAAGACAGGACAGGTCCTTCACTTCTCATTTTTTATCGTCTTTGACTGAATTTTGCTTTCTATAGGGAATGTTTGATCCAAGGTTTGAATAAAAATTGTGATATTACAATGGGACCAAACTTTGCTCTTAGAGAAAGGTCTGTCACCTAATCTAAAGCTATTCTTCTAAATCGTAGTTTAACATATATATGTACATAATTGGTTATTACAATCCTTCAGTCAGAATTACGACCCAGCTTCTCACACCACTTATGTCGAGTGCGTTAATTTTTATACATGAGTGGCAGGACCTACAGTTTAAAGTCGACTCCGAACGACAGATTTTTGAGAAACTTTTCAGCAGAAATCTGCTGAAGTCGCCGAAGAAATATTTTCATATTTTCGTTTTGACGTCTGACCTGGGGTTTGAACCGTGATATTATGTCTACTAAACCAACACACTACCTACTAGACTACGGCGACTTCTCCCTCTTATCTGCCCTGAACCAAATATGGGGAGTAGAAACGCCCATGAAAGATTAATTGATTATGGCAGCTAAAGGGTTAATAAAATGTCTTTCTCTACTTCAAAATCATTAAATTGCTACAGTATACCCTGTGTGTTACTTGCAACATACTCATCATGTTATACTACAGAGTTACAGGGAGCGTGGTTAAATAAGTTGGTTGCAACCAGTTGTAGATGGCACTAGAATGGAACTTTAAAAACAAAGCAATTTCAATTTCTTTTTCACATTTTGTGTGAGACATGCATGTTAATTCTTAAACTTTTCCGACAACCCTCGTATAAAACAAGAGAATTTTTTTAAATAACAATGTTTCCACATACTTTCACAATATCTGTGTATGAGATGGAGAGATATCTTCTTATACGATGATGGATTGTCTGTATAAAATTGTGTCTTCATTTTGTTTTGTTTCTATCGCTCTCTCTCTCTCCATCCTTTTTTTATGGCAGTTCATTTTAATTTTATCTGTTTTATATAACATTGTTGCTGTTGCTGTTGTTTTATTTATATTGTTTTTGTTGTTTTGTTTTGTTGTTTTTTCAGGTTTTGCAGGTGAACTTTGCAATTTCGAATATAATGAATGCGAATCGAATCCATGTCAAAATGGCGGAGAATGCATCGATCATATTGGTAGCTACGAATGCCATTGTACCAAAGGATATACCGGCAATCGTTGCCAAATAAAGGTAATTTATTCACAGATATACGCACATACACACGCACACATTTACATATACAAGCGAAAACTTTGTGTCGTTGTGCCATAGAGGGCGATAAAATTAATTTATTGTTAAAATAAGACTTTCGATGTAAAATGATATTTTTTTTGCCTGCCTGGCGTAGTATCATAAAAGTGATATATTTTGTACATAAAATTGAATCATGTGCTGGAAAAGGTAACTACTACTGGCACAGTGGCACAAAGAAAATGTTGTTTGAAGGCTTAATTGCACAAATTCAGATTTTAAGTGAAAACCTTTCAGTTCGCGAACTCTAAAGTATGGAGACAAGTCCTGACATCCTTTGAAAATAAGCTTTAGGATTTAAAAAAATAAATTCAAATAAAATGACAATTTAATTATCAATTACAATGTCAAAAAATTTTTCCTTAAAGCTTTAAAGTCTGTAGAAAAAAAAATTCAAGAAAAAAAATTGAAATCTTTTCCTCTTTCTTTATACAAAAAAAGATGTCCTTTTAACTCCTACTGTAGCATAACAAAACTGCAGTATTTTATTTATAAAATCCTTTAGGCGACATGCATATTTTCCTTGTTTTCCAATGACAACATGTTTTTCTTTCATCCCTTCTACCTTGATTTTCAATGGCTGCCTTACAACAGCTTTAGGAGTAATTCCCCTTCCTTTCTTCCTTTTTTCCCTGACTTTTTTTTCTTATGATTTTTAATATTTTTTTTTTTTGTGTATTTTTCTTATTTCCCTTATTCAATTTTTTTTCCATGCTTTTTACTTCAAGGTGGACTTTTGTTCAAACAAACCATGTCCTGAAGGACGTCGTTGCATTGATCATGGTAATGACTATAGCTGCGAATGCCTCGGGGGACGCAATGGACCAGATTGTAATGAAATGCAAAGAACGGTTAGTATTACAGAAACGAAAAACAAAAAACGAAAAAAGAATAGAATAAAAATGCAAGGAAAACCTAAAATATTAGCAAGAAGTACGATGCAACTGGAGTGGAGTTATGAATAAATATTTTCCTTGTTTCAGTATTATTTTCGTTTTTCCTCCGGTTTTTTTTATGAATTTATAATGAATCCCAGAAAATAAAGTGCTAAGAATATAAAAATTCGTAATTTACCTTAAACTGTCAACAACTTTTGTAAAAAAGAAGTATTTTCTGTAGTTTTGATAACCCTGACGTTCGCTGGTTGGTTGAGTGCGTAAATATTTACGAAATAAATAAATCGCATGAATAAAAATTTACTTAGACGCAGCGGATAAAAAATACAAAAATTAACTCAAGAGAAAGTAAATTAAGGGCAGTAGTTTAGTAGATAGTGTATTGGCTTATTAGACGTGAGGCTTCAGCTCAGATAACTCCAACAAAACCAAATATGAAGAAATATTTCTTTGGCGACTTCCTCTCAGCAGATTTCTGGCAAAAACTCTGAGAGTAAATCAAATTGCCATAAAAAGTTACTCAGAAATGTATCGTTCGTAGTCAATTTTATACTGTACATCCCGCCTACTGCTCTAAATTCTTAGAACGGTTCAGTTTACGCCTTGAAATTTTTCGTTTTCATTACTTGATTGACGTGATTGATTAACATGATTGACGTTGATTGATATAATTCTAGAAAACCATAATTGTTGGTAAATCATTGGTATAGAGAAACTGACGTTTAAACCAAACTTAAAGCCTGAAAAAGCAAACACTGTTCTCAATGTTCAAGTTTTACTCACTGTTTTCCTCGATTACGGCCCCTTCAAGCTTCAGCAAGGAGTCAATAAAAATCCGTTGATCCATCTTTGATTGATTTTGAATATTTCATCATGTTCTTTTCTTGCTCTAAACAAAAAAAAACAACTAAATTAAAGCAGATAATTCTGCCAGCTGATCCATTGCCAAATAAAACTTATTCTAGACACCACATGCTGACACCAGAAATCAAAGCGAAAATGCCGCTGTATCACTAGAATCGTTATATTTTTTTGATTTTAAAATTTTAGGGCACAATAAGCAGAAGTTTATCATGATATCTCTTAGTATGTCCTGTAGTATTGCTATTGAGATGTGATTTAGGAAAACTTATCTGGAAACTGCCTGAGTTCCAAACCCTGACTAAAGGGATACAATGACCAATTATGTATGCATATATGTACATACATATGTAGCAGATACTAATACAATTTTCTGTGTTTATTTCGTTGAGTACCTTCAATTTAATTTAAAAATTTTTATAAAGCTTTCTAAATTAATTTTTTTTTTTTCTTGTCCAATTTCTGGTCAAAATCGAATTTTAATTGCCAGCTTTTGTGGGTGAAAAGTGAAACCCCAGCAAAGCATTTGAAAAACATTTTGAAAATTAGTACCATTAAATAATAATTATTGAATAATTTATTGTTCTTTTGCCACAGCATGGGAAACGAGTAATTTTTCAAAGCATTTAGTTTTTCAATAAAATTACCACAGAATTTTTCAACATAATTTATGGAGACGCAAAAAGTTCTTGTTTTCGTAAAAGCCAAAAATAACAATTAAACATGAGAACAGAGATGTAAAGTAATGGATTCCTTTGCAAGTAGGATTAAAAAGAAGACCAATAAGCATATTTTATCTCTTAAAATGAGTTCTAAGCCGTTTTTATACAAAATGTATTGAAAAGAAAAAAAAAAATTTTTATTTAAATGTTTCAACTCTTTTAAAGCACTTATCTTTACGAGTATAATTAAAATTATATTCTAATGCAATAACTTTAAAATAATATTCTATGAAATGATATTTTCTCTCTTTTCTCTTTAAAATTTATTTTATTTTTCATTTTATTTCAGCAATGCAATGTAAATCCATGTACACATGGTGGCACATGCTGGTCCAGTGGCGACTCATTCTATTGCGCCTGTCGCCCGGGTTACACAGGCACAATGTGTGAAGGTGAGTAATTGCATTAAAAATAAAAAAATTGGAAAAAAATACATAACAAATTGTGACAACAAAGTAAAAATTTTATAATATTAAATATATTGATATGCAACAACTGCAACAATAGAAAATTTAAAAACTTGTAGTGTAGAATACTTTAATATATGCATGGGAGACACTAAAATATTTTTACTACACATGACATTAAAGAGAAAATTAGATTAGGAAAGCATAGCAAGAGCATCCTGATACAATACTGTGAAACAAAAATGGTACGCTTTTATGAAATATTACTCGGTACAGGCAAATAGATTGTTGCGCCTGCAGCCTAATGACAATCTCGTCAAACTTTTTGTTGCATTAAAGATCGAAACATCATTTAATAATCGACTATTCAAAATTGCTTTCAAACTAAAGTGAAAATAACTAACATATGGGTCGTTTTTTAGTAGTATTGGCAACAACACCAAAAAAAAATACTGAAACATAGTACACAACATAATAATTTAATATTCAATATAAATACACAACAAATAGCCGTACTATGGATATTAAAACTGGTATTAAGGACACGTGCAGACAGGTCATTCATGGTCTGTTGATGTTTCTCATAAAAAATGATTTTTATCGTTAGTCGTTATCGTTAAACCAGCAATAAGAACGAAACATTAACAAAAAAGAGTGATTTTCATATAAACATACCCAAAAAAAAAAAAACAAATCCCACACACTGATTTAATATGCAAAGGTCATACATACGAGAGACGGTACACCCTGTTTACAGTACTAATATCTCCGTTTTAAACAAATGAACAGACTATCCTCGTATATTTGTTTTACTAACATACATTTAACATTTAAACGAAATATATGTTATAATAAAATATTATGTGTACACACTTACCTAACAACCATGAAATGATTATTTTTGTTGCTGTTCTATGCTTTTATTTGGTACTTTTTAGTTGTTTTTTGAATATATGCATGTAAAGGGTATTTTTTAACATTTTATTTTTGTGGTAGGAGTTCAGGAAAAGTTTTAAGCAAAAAAAATTCAGGGATCACAGCAATTCTTTGGTTTAAAGATATTCAGCTGATTAACCCGATATTCAATTCCTTGATTTTCCGTAACGGTTTTATTTTAATATAAAAATCTTATAACGATTCAGTTTATGCCCTGAAATCTTCTGTGTTTGCAAATTTTTCTCTTTTTTTTCATTTCTATACTTGATTGACATGACTGATGAACATGATTGACGTTGTTTGATATGATTTTCAAAAACCATAATTGTGAGTCAATCATTGGTATAGAAAAACTAATGTTTAAACCAAACTTCGATTGTACCAATGAAAGAGGCTGTTCCCAATGACCAAATTTTACTCACTGTTTTCCACGATTACAGCCGCTTCAAGCTTCACCAAGGTCATACAATCAATAAAAATCCGATGATCTGTCTTTGATTAGCATTGTGTATTCCCTCATGTTATTTTCCTGCTCTAAAGGAAAACAATGAATATAAAAAAACTTAACTCTGCCAACTGGTCCATTGGTTTCCAAATAAAACTGATCCTAGACAGCAAATTCTGACACCAGAAATCATAGCGATAATGCCTCTGTAATACTAGAATCGTTCTATTTTTCCGATTTTAAGATTTGAAGACTTATTGAGCCCTCATAGAAGAAGTATCTTATCGTATCTCTTAGTATAGCCTGCAGTATTGCTATTGTGACGTGATTGAGTAAAATTTGTTTGGGAACTGTCCGATTTAGAACACGAAAACATTCACGTGAACATCGCATAGGCATTATTAATTTTTTTATTGTCTCAATCATTGGCAATTCTCTTTAAAATAAAATCTGATTGAGGACGAATTAAAGAAATCAGAGAAGTCAACATAGCAAAGCATGCAATGCTTTATTAAATGTTCAAGCTTATATAACTGTTTCTTTAGATCATCGTGCCTTAGAGCATTAGCATTTCATCTAACAAATTTATAGGATATCAAATGCGTTGGTTACACGTCCCAAAATTGAACTTCTGTTCAAAGTTGCCAGATATTAACTGACCATATTATTTTTGTTCATATGACACCAAATTCAATAACAGTTCCGATTAGGACACCAAACTGTTGTTAATGGTTTTTTGTTACAACAATTCTGCAATAACCTTCAGCATATTCAGGCACCAACATTTAAAAATTTCATCACATACTGCTTGAAGACAAAAGCACCAAATAGTGTTCCCCTCTCTGGTTTTAATATGATTTCATAGCTCTCGATAGGCTTCTTGGACAGAATCAATATTTTATGCAATTATAAAAAGGAAACCAAACGAACCACAAAGCAACTATAGAACAAACGTATGCCAAATAAGACAATGTTGCTAGTGTGCATAGCTTGAATGTCTTACCCCATAAGAAAAAATTTATTTATATATACAATGAGGGTCAAAAGAAACTGTACATTAAAAAAATATACAATCTTAAATTTAAATTTTTATTTTAAAATTGTTTCATTGCCAGTTTTTAAAATTAAAACAAAACAAAAAATTTCGAAATATTGTAAAATTTTTTCGGGCACCTTCCTTAAGTGGTAAAAGTTGAGTGTTCAGTTTCTTTTGACGCTCACTGTATATACATACATAAAAATGTGTATGACTGTATGTGTGTAGTTTTGGCTATTCCACACACATACACCACTACTAAGCGACTATAAACCGTAAAATTTTATATCACTATACGACGGTCGTATTTTCTTTACATTTTTATGTAGGTATTCTACACTTTTATGGTTTTATATATGTATGTAGTTGTTGCTCTTGATGTTGTTGTTGTATGAATTTGTTATTTATTTAATATTTGCTTTTGTTATTGTTTTTTGGTCTCTCTTTTTTTATATTAGTTTCTAATTTATATTTTGATATTCTTCTCTTCTTCTCTTCTCCACTTGTGTTCCTTAATGATGTGATGCTGCTGTTGCTGCTGCGGCTGGCCATGACTAAACTCAACCGACAATAAATGGAAAAATTGTTTATGGTCTAAACACAACAACAACAACGACAACATCAACACAACGAAAATAATAACAACAAAAAAACACAGATGAATTTGTGGTAGAAACTGTTGTTAGTTCCAGTGAATTTATGGTCGATGATACAAGTGCTCGGAATTTTAATGATAAAAGTTTTGGTTCATCGGTTGTACTAAAAAGTCCCATTGAATTGCACAATGCATACACGGCGGCCATTGTACTGGCATTAGTCATCTTCTTTGTCGCTCTCTATGTAAGTAGTAGTAGTATATGATGATATAAAACACATGCTTAATAATACACACACATATATACATATATATATACATTAAAATGTGTATGTTTGTGTGTGTATGTGTAGCTTTCTTTTATAGTTTTAATTTTATTTCAACTAAACTTAATTAAATTCACTTTATATACCCGCATCCATCCATTCATCCATCTCTGTACCTCATACTAACACACTCTCTCTCATTTGCTTTTAATGTATAAGTGTGTGTTTTTTTATAAATATTTTATTTAATATTAGAAAGAACACGTGCTAGTGTGAGTGATGTGAATTGTATTGGTTTGAGTATTGGTTTGTTGTTGTTGTTTTAATGAATTCAAAATATATTTGATTTCGTTTCATGTGGTATGAGTGAGTATGTTGCAGAAGAATTTCAATTATTGACTGAAACAAATTGTGCCAGTACTCTACTCTGACCATGAACTTTTGTGTTTAATTAATTGGTTTTCTCGTTCCTTTTTTTCTAGTTCAGTAGGAATATTTTGTTTAAAATAATTTAAAACTACATTACATACAAGTTAAAGCGTTTCCCAGAGGGAACGCTAGAAAATTAAAATTGAGTCCTTGTTATTAAATACAAGGATTCTTACCTGAATTCCGTAATCACAATAGGAAGAAACTAATCGTTGTATGTTGTCAACCAGTTCTAGCTTGAATGATATAAAATAAATTATTATATTTTTAAATACATAAAACAAAGGTAACTATAATTTATAATTTCTGAATTATAACAAGTATAATTGGAACAAGTACATACTCTACACTTTGGATAAATGGTATGTCACAGAATGGGTAGAGCATGTTAACTGCCCCCCCTTCAAAGATTTTCGTCCCGAAAATTCTGTTGATTTACATCAGGATTGGGAATGTTTATTACGGTTGTAATTTTCTTCCATATTTTGTAACACGTTATGGCCAAAATTACCAACACAATGGCTTCGACTACAGTGGGGATTAATATAAGTCTATCTCACGGTTCAAAAAAAGTAAAAATTTAATTAGTTTAAAATTTTGATAATTAAGTCTTATTTTTTTATATTTGGCAAGGAGTCGAACCTCGATAACAATTCCTGTTACCCTCCATTTCACCAATAAGTTAAGTAATTTTTTAACAAAGGTTTAACATAATTTTATTGATATAATAATATAAGTAATATTTTAGTACAATTTTTAAACTAGAAAATTTGCAACAATTACTTAACTTGAGTTTCATATTTCAATTTTACAAAGGTATTAACTTTTTTAATTGATATTACAGGACAAGATATTTTTAATTTTCAAAATTTTAATTTTAATTTAATTTGAATATTAAATATTAGTTATCAAATTCAATTAATTATTATAGAAATCTATTTCATGCTTTTTTAATTCATTTTGTATAATACTTTTAATTTTAATTTTATTTGTTTCATGGTTTCATTAAATTAGATTCCAATTTGCACTTACCAAGTGGATGAGTTACGAGGGAATATTTTTGATATGGACCTTGTGTATCTTTTTACCTGTGTCAGTCGCTATTGTTACCCTATTGTCTCGGTTCACTACTTCCCGTTTGTACAGAGGTTTTTGCTTTGCCTTAATTTGTTTATCACGAACATAAACAACGTTACCACTTTCATATTGCCTTGGGTCGTGCTTTTTCTTATTCATTCTCTGATTTCTCTTATCTTGATCATTTTTTATTCTTTCTCCGATATCATGGAGCAGCTTATTTTGGAAGTTCACAACATTTTGATAATTTATTCTTTGTCCTCTATTGAAGAAAACATCGCACGGTTTTACTTTTGTTACAGAATGAATGGTGTTATTGTAACGATCAACCGCAATGTAAACCATGTCCTTAGTATTTGCGTTTATAACTTCCTTCTGCAAGCATCTAAAAATTTCAATGATAGTAGAGTGCAATCTTTCGATTTGACCATTTACTTCGCTCCTCTGAGTTGGTGTTTGGTATATTTGTACTCCAAAACTTCTGATGTAGTTGGAGACCAGGCGGCTTAAGAATCCTTTTTCGTTGTCTGTAACAATGATTTTAGGAACAGTGAAGTAATGCAGTAATTTCGCAATTTTGTGCCTTAAATGCACTGCTGATTTATTTTTAATGGAAAAGAACTTTGCAAATTTTGAAAATTTATCAACACAACTCAAAAATTTGTGCCCTTGGATTTCGAATATATCCAAATGAAGGATTTCACAAGGGTACTTAGGCATAGGGGTATCCTTGATTTTTGGATTAAATGGATGTCTATCATATTTGTTCAACCGACAAGTTTCGCAAGCCTTAGTGTATTCTTTTATTCTGCTTGTCATTCGAGGGAAATAATAACTTTCTAATATTTGCTGCTTATTTTCGACAGGATTTCTGTGAGCTCTTTTATGCGTTGTTTCTACTATATTGCATATCCTATCTTCCTTGACAACATCTTCAACTAACCGCTGAGTAATTCTTATTTTGTAATACAGGAAATGCTCGCAATAAACTTCCTGTAGTAGAGCGAGATGATTTTCAGGAATCTTAATTCCATTAATCACTGAAGGATTCAGATGTGATTTTAGAACTTCTACCAAATTTTCCTTCCCTATATTGTGCAAAGTAATATAATGACGGGAATATCCTCTATGGGGATTTTCAAAGCAGTACAGTTCCTTGCCCTCTCTTATAACAAGTTGGTTTTTAAAGACATTTAAAGGGGCTTCAACATGTGGGATAAGATCCGTAGCATCTTGTTCCGCGCTATGCATTGTACCTGAAGATGTACCTACTTCACTCGCTGTTATTGTTCTGGAATTGGCCTCACTGGCTGTATCTGTGGCGGAGTCTTCTCTAGTTGGATCACCTGTCCCAGCATTGGAAAGGATGTTGACTTCAGTCCTTAATCTCGATAAGGCGTCTGCAACAATGTTGGATTTGCCTGGCTTATAAACTAGCACGTGGTTATACTCCTCAATCCTAGCTTTCCATCTCTTGAGCTTGGCATTGTAATTCCTGGAGCCCAAAGTAAAGGTTAGAGGTTGATGATCGGTATAAATGCGAATTTTTTTTGCACCGTAAAGATAAGATCTCAAATTATCTAAAGCCCAGACGATCGCTAACATTTCCTTCTCATTTGTCGCGTAGTTCTCTTCAGTTTTATTAAGAGACCGCGAAATGAAGGATATAGGTCGATCTTTACCATTTTCGCCCTGAGACAATACTGCTCCTATAGCAGAGTCAGACGCATCAGTCGTGAGATTGAATGGTTTATCAAAGTCAGGGAAGGCCAAAACGTCTGCTGAAACTAGAAGTTCTTTTAAATGGGTAAAGGCTTCCATTGCGGCATCGTCGAGCTTAATTTTTACTTTCCTGGATTGATTTGCCTTTATTTGTGCATTTTCACCTCTCGTCAGATTGGTTAGAGGTTTGGCAACTTGAGCATAATCCCGTATGAACTTCCGATAGTACGAAGTCATTCCAAGAAAACTTTTTAACTCTTTCAAGTTTTCTGGAGGCATCATGTTCATGATTGCATCAACTTTTTTCATGTCAGGTTTAATACCCTCAGGGGTAATGATGTACCCCAGGAACTCCACGCTAGTTTTCATGAACTTTGTTTTTTCTTGATTCACTTTCAGCCTAGCTTCGCTAAGCTTACCAAAAATCGTATCCACATTTCTCAAATGCTCTTCTACATTCTTACCGAATACTATTATATCGTCGATATACACGTAGCATATTCTTCCGATATACTCTTTGAGAACGTCATCTATCATGCGCTGAAATATCGCGGGTGCGTTTTTTAGACCAAATGGAAGTCTCAAGAATTCATATTTTCCATTCATCGTGGAGAAGGCTGTTTTAGGAATGTCTCTATCTCTCATGGGAACTTGATGGAACCCAGAGGTCAGATCTATAGTCGTAAAGAACTTAGCAGCTCCTAAACTAGCAAGGGTAGAATTAATATCTGGTATGGGATAGGCATCCGGTATTGTCACAGCGTTCAAACGTTTGAAGTCTATAACCATTCTATATTGCTTCTCGCCATTTGGTTTCGGTTTCTTCGGCACAATCCACACTGGAGAGTTGTAGGGACTCTTTGATGGACGAATAATTCCTCCCGCAAGTAATTCATTCACTTGCCGGTCCACTTCTTCCCGCATACAAGATGGATAGGGATAACTCTTGGTGTAAATTGGCTCGTTAGTTGATGTCCTTATTTCAGCTCTTACATTCGTTCCGGCAACCTCACTATCATCAATTGGCCCAAATAGCGGTTTATATTTCTCAATTAGGTATTGCAATTTATATTTAGTATTTTCAGAAAGATATTTTTCAGTTATCGGATAAACCTGTTTTGAAATCTTTTCAAATAATGGAAGTTTTACATTGGGTTTAATTGTGAGTACATGATTTTTCCTATCGATTACGGCTTCTAATTCTTTAAGGGTATCATCACCGATGATCCCATCAAATGACTCTAACCCCTGTAGCACATAAAAGGTTAATACAGTACTGTTTCCAACATACGAAAAAAATTGTCCCTCTACTTTTTCTGTGATCACAATTTCTCCCCCAGCAGATTGGACGGGAAATGGTTTAGACAATTTTATTGAATTTTTTGAAAGGGAAGAGTTTACAAAGTTTTTATTCGCGCCGGTATCAATCAGAAATTTTAATTTTAATCCATCGTTACCAAAGTACTCTATGTAAGGTACGCTGGATAGGCTCGGTCCATAAAATTTACATTCTGTTCTGAATGTTTGGCTGAATAATACTTTCCGTCATTACCTCTTCCCCTGGGTTCATAGTTGTAGCTCCTAGGTCCGATGTTGAACATTCGCTGGTGCTTCGGACGGAAGTTATCTGATTCATATTTCCGTTTAACATTTTGGGGTCGATTCATATAATTAACCCGACGCGTTTGTAGGGACGAATCAACATCCATCTTCTCAACAGGCTGTGAACGATTCCATGGTTTAGCTCCGAATCGATTGTCTCTGTCTTCAAACACATTTGATCTTCCTGGTGGCAACCTCAGAGGACTGGTTCTTTGATTCATTACGTTAGTTGGCACAGTTACCAAATTTCTCATATTTGAGTGGTGAATAGGATAATTCCTATAGTTAAGGTTTTGTATGTCCAGGCACGCCGTGTACGCTTCCGGCAGACTCTTTGGCTTCTGCACAATTATCATTCGAGAAAGGTCTGCATTCAATCCTCTAATAAAAACATCTAATGCCCTATTTCTGTAAGTCTCCATTAATGCGTTTGTCGTCTCTTTCGAATAAGTTTCAGTTTTTAATTTATTGATTATTAATGAAAATTGGTGGTTGACCCTTGCGTAAAATTCATCTAGTTTAGAGTTCCCTTGCGTCAATTGTCCGAGTTGATGTTCTAGCGTTCTAATGTCTCTCTTGTCCGCGTAATGAAGCGACAGACATGACTTGATTGCCGGCCAATCATCGTCAAAGATATTGTGTGAAATTAACGCACTGTCCGCACTACCTCTAATTTTTCCACGAATACTTTTTAAAATCGCTCTAAAAATTGGTTTTCCACGCACAATTTCATAATCACTTAGGATACCCTCGACGGTATGTATCCAAGATACATACTGGGAAGGATCTCCCTCGAAAACTTGAACTTCCTTTACTGAATCAGGAAGTCTATTTATCTCCTTTAAGTCTTCCTCCGAAGTAGGAGCACGTAAAGGAGTAGACTGAGCGATTGCGGGTTGAACGTTCAACCCTTCTAAAGCACGGATACGGTTATCCGCCTTTCTCAATTCATTCATCAGGGCTCCTACTGAGCCTGACAATTCAGTAACCGATTGGGTCAAAGAATCCATATCAATAAATATTATTAAAAAGTTATTTAAACTCACCACTTGGTAAAGCTGATAATTCAGGAACGTTGTTTGTTGGATTTAATTTTCCTTTTGATACTTTTAGTTCGATCTTGTGTACTTGGTTTCACCGTTGTCACAATAGTATTACTCTAAAATAAAAAAACACAAACGTGAGAATTTCATTTAAACATTTTTTTGTTTTGTTTTTTTTTTTTTTTAATTAACTTTTTATCTTAAATTTTTAATTTTAAGCATTTCATTATTTCATTTTTTCCATTTCACTTTTATTTATTTTCATATATTCTTCGATTTTTCATTTTTTCATAAATTTTGAATTATTTTTTTATATATTTTTTTTTTTTTTTTTTTTTTTTGAAAACTTTTTCTTTGCTTTTTGCATCATAAATTTTCATAATTTTATTTAAATTTGAATATAAAATTTAGTATTTCTTTTTTATTTCTTTTTGTTTTTCATCTTGAACATATCTTTTTGGAAATTTAAACCATATTATATATGGCGGCGGTACCAAATTGGTATTCCAATACTAGCCTTTTTGCATTTACTTTCATGGTCAAGGAAGGGTCGTGTTATCCTTTTTAGTTGGCAGCAGATCAACTGCATTCAACCTACTAAGGCACGACTGGCTTCACAACAATATTTCCTTACGCGATCTCCTTGCATGTTCCCATGTGAATGCAGGAAGTTGCCTAGTGCAACTATCGCACAGGATAAATATTGATGACCAATAATTTTGAATAATTCTGACAAGGAGTTGAACCTTGACGACTCTTAACGAGTACGTCCTCTATATTTCGTCAGAATTATTGTCACCTGGATGATTTTTTATTTCGTTATATTTTTAAAATTTATAGGATGGACTGGAGGGTCCCGTAGGAATCGCAGCACATCACTTAATTTACTATTTTGTTATAATGTTCTGGACGATTCCATAAGAATCGCAGAACTTAATATTATTTCATCCAGGTCAGGATTCCAGGTTCCCGCATTTTTAAAGCGGGTCCCTGCTCGGGCGCCAGTTAAAGCGTTTCCCAGAGGGAACGCTAGAAAATTAAAATTGAGTCCTTGTTATTAAATACAAGGATTCTTACCTGAATTCCGTAATCACAATAGGAAGAAACTAATCGTTGTATGTTGTCAACCAGTTCTAGCTTGAATGATATAAAATAAATTATTATATTTTTAAATACATAAAACAAAGGTAACTATAATTTATAATTTCTGAATTATAACAAGTATAATTGGAACAAGTACATACTCTACACTTTGGATAAATGGTATGTCACAGAATGGGTAGAGCATGTTAACTTACATATACATATATTTTAAATAGTTTGATGAGATATGTCAGATGTTTGCATTTTAAATTTCAAACCAAGGGTTAAAATTTCTAAAGTTACACCATAAAACAGCTGAAAAGAATTTCTACGGGAAAATGAAAAGGCAACATAGCTTAGTTTTTACTAACTTAGTTAACATACTTAAATAGTGTATTACATATATAACATAACATACATAATTGGTCATTACAACCCTTCAGTCAGGTTTACGACCTACCTTCTCACACCACTTTATGTTGTGTGTGTTAATTTGATTCATAAGTGGCGGGACCTACAGTCCCGTCCCCTAAACTCGACTTCGAACAAAAGTTTTTTTGAGAAACTTTTCATGGCAATTTTTATTTACTCTCAGAGTTTGTGACAGAAATCTGTTGAGAGATAGTCGCCGAAGAAATATTTTTTTTATATTTCGTGTTGTTGACGATGTCTGACCTGGGGTTTGAACCGTAGCCTCAAATCTAATAAGCCAACACACTACCTACTAGGATTTTCTGAGCGCTTCAGTGTCTCACTTATCTGGGTCCCTGGGCACAGTTACATTCCGGGAAACTGCACAGCCAACAGGCTCGCCAGGGCTGATGCACTTCTTCTGGAATCATCGTCTATAGACTTGGATATGTCATTTATCTCGATTAAATTGGCCATTGCGCGGAAATTCTTTCAGGACACCAAACTAACCGAGGTCAATGAGGAGTCTTACACCACTGCTAGACTGACTTGGCCCTTAATAGATAGGAGTCGCACCAATCACTTACTCGGACTTGATCGCAACGTCATCGCGATCACAGTGACCATGTTTACAGATCATTGTGTTATGGGAAGACAGGCGGAAAGAATGCATCTCTCATCTAACGACTTCTGTCGTGGGTGCAGATCTGCTGAGGAAGAGGAGACTGTTATCCACTACCAATACCAATACCCATCTCTTGCGAGGTGCAGGTATAGGTTATTTAGCTCTCGAAGCCTTGTCATCCCTATCATCCATTGATGTCAAGGATATAGCTTCGTTTATCGAACTTTCGGGCGGGTTTTCTATCGTAGGGAAGTCGCTTGCTTTTAATGTGCAGCCCTTGTGCTGACCAACGTCTTTCCTAGTTTGGTGGAACTCGGTCAGTACAGGGACTGCGTTTACCTGTGGCATCACAACGGGCCGTTTTGTGTGCTCAATTAAGCTCCGGGATTACCTTTAGTCAGAATTACGATCCAGCTTCTCACAAAGCCCATGTAGAGTGTGTTAATTTTAGCGATGGGTAGCTGTAAGTAGAGGTCCAAACTCCAAACAATAGATTTTTGAGAAAATTTTTATTTTATTATTCTATTTACCTTCAGAGTTTCAGCCAGAAGGCTGCTGAGTGGAAGACGCCGAAGAAATATTTTTGTTTTCATGTTTCGTTTCGACATGACTATGCCGAGACTAGACACTGATAGTGCAGATTAACAAATATTTCCAGCAAAGTTTAGAATTCATTGTTCCAAAGAGCTTTTCAACATTCCCAAGTAATATTTTCAATAGACCTGATGGACCATACACTATGTTTCCTTACTTCTTACTTATTAGGATTCATAAATTAATTTCTCTCTATCTCTTTAACTTTAATTTCTCCACATTTTCCATACCACATGCCAGCCAGTGTTAAATAAATTTCTATTCGAAACCATAAAAATTTTTTAATTAAAATTTTTGTTTTTCGTGTCAAAAAGAACAAAAAAAAAATAAAAGCAAAATACAAGAAGAGGACAAAAAAAATGTAACAAAACTAGAAATTAATGTGAAACATAAAACAAAAAAAAAAAAAAAGACCACAATTTATTATTCATATTAAAATGCAAAACATTTTAATTTATTGGGGAGGAAGAAAAATGTCACAGTCACAGTGCTTAACAGCTGAATGGAAATCATTGAAAATGAACAATTAAAATTAGAAAATATCACCGAAGGGAATTTTAATTAAAAAATATAAAAAGAACAAAGGAAAAAAACGAAATAATTTTAATATTAACATCCTGTTGATTTCACCAAATGGAGAGTTTTGAAAAATTTGAAACAGAATTTCAGGGGAAGGTTTTTAATCTAAAGGAAGAAGGAATTTTTGTTTGTTTGACCCAACAGTGGATTTAAATTTCTTAGAATTTTTTTTTTATTAAATTGCATTAATTCCTGAATTAAAGACTTGCAAATAAATCATAATAAGCAACTGAAATTACCAGAAACTAAAATGAATTTTCCAAATACCCTTCATTACTATAATTTCTGCATGAATTTACCATTTGCCGTCTGGCTTAATTGAATAAAAAAATTGTTCGCTCCCATTTAACGTATATATTTTCTTTCTTTTGTTTTCTTTTTTCAACTCTAATTACAGCTCACCATCTGCCATTGCAAAGTAAATCAAACTTATCGAAAATTCTCGACACGTACGTATGGTTTCCTGCCCATACTTGGCTTTCGTTTGCGCACAAAACAGGCCACATCAAAAATCAGCCGACATTGGTTAAGTGGCAAAGGTCTAGGCATTGGCAATGCCATGCGTGGCACATCAACGACGTCATCGCCAACATCTGCATCAGCATTGCATGCGACAACATCATCGCATCGCAATAGCAATGCTGGACATTTGCCAACCGCAAAAGCGTCATCGGCATCGTCAGCACAACACCATCAAACGCATGTTGGCCAATTAAATGAACGACCCTTTCAACGTCATTTGGCCATGAACCTGGAGAACGATATGTACTATACGGTTGACTTTAGTGAAAACTCACAGCATTCGCCGCTGATACAGTGAAATTTAACGCCTGACAAAACAATAAAAACTGACTGCTGTGAAGGTAGTGGGAGAGACAGAAGAAGAAGGATGCCTGATGGCACTGATGTTGCTGGCGATGGTGGAAATAGTAGTTTTAGAAAAAACCTTGTTAATGCTTTGGTTAAAACGAATAACGTTAGCTCCTCTGGTATGAATAGTAATAATAAAAATAATAATAATTGGTTAGTAAAATTTACAAAACGCTCTTACTGAATACACAAAATGTTGAATACATACACACAAAAAAACAAAAACAACAACTATGGTATACTTTTATTTGATTTTTTTTTATGCCAAGAGTTTTACTTTGTTTTTGTTTTGTGTTCGTTTTTAAATAATTTTTGCAAAATACTTGTGTCCTATAATGCCTATTTAATTTAATGTTAAAATAAATTGAAAAATAAAAAATTCTTCTTTGAAATTGTAATGGCTTTAATACAACTGATGTAATGGAATTTTTAAGAAGCAATTTTTGTATTCTTAGAAAATTTAGGCGTTTAAAGTGTATCACTTAACACAATTGATTTTAAATTCTTATGACCACATAAAACCGAATACGTATTAATAGGACAGTAACCTTGTTTGACAAAGTTCGACCTGCAATACAAATCTTCGTCAACAGAATCGTTTTGAAATCCATTAACCTTTGCAAAAAGGGTTTCTAGCGAAAAAATGGCTTTTGATATGAATTGATATCTAAAGAAGTCAACATTCGCTCAATGGATAAGGCGTCTATTCAAAATAATTTTAGTTTGGGTTACTTACTGACCTTCTGCCTTACGAAGCTAGAAATCGCTACGAACTAAACATAACTGAACTGAAAAACACCGAATAAAAAAAATTACATTTTGTTGGTGGTCTCTTCTTTCTAGTCTTTCTAGTCGAGTGGCTTTATAAAGTAAAAATGAATCTCCCAATGGATGAAATATCAAAACTGAAACGTTTCTGTTGCCTGGGCTCTTTTGAACCGGTCTACGTTCATTTTCGTCGACCTCCAAATGTAAATGCATTATGGCCCCAAATTGAACCGATGGTAAGGACTATTAGTGACACTGAATTTATACCCTTCCTGTGGGAACTACTAACCGAGACTCATTTAGTACGCAGAGATGAGACCCTTTTCGTCTATGCGGCTTACTTGGCCTCAACGGTTGATAATAAATTGAAAACAGCTGTGAGGCAGGCATTTCCAGTATTACTTGCAACTGAAGATGATTTATTTTTGTTTTGTAAATATGACTCACTGATTGCTAAAGAACAAATGCAAAAAATCTTTTCAAAGACAGTGCGAAAGACAATAACTTCTTGGTACGCAGCATGAACTCCCGAAGCCATACGTGCAATGTGGATCGAACACCGTGGTTTACACGGTTTCACGCACAGGTTCTTATTTAAATTATGTCATATCTCAGACGATGTTCTTGGCTGCTCTAACGAAATAGTGAAACTATTTTTTAAAACTTGTACTCAAATACTAATCGAAAATAATGAAACTGTAGCGTCAGCATCAACATCAGAAAATGCTCGTTCAGCAGCAGAAGTAACCAAATCATCGAGTAATGCGACTGTAGCAAGCACATCAGAGTCCCTACCTAAAGATGAAGAGAAAATAGACGATAAAGTGGAAGAGAAAATGGACGATAAAGTGGAAGAGAAAATGGACGATACAATGGAAGTAAAAATGGAAGATAAAATGGAACAGAAAATGGAAGAGAAATTGAAGAGAAATATGCATTGTACGCGTTGATTTTTATCGTTGACTATAGCTGATGAGCTTCTAATGACCTATTTCTGCATAGGTTTGTCGTATAATAAAGCTAATAATTAGCACAATACGTTCATGTGATTATTTAATGGTTGCATGCTTTCGTCTTTGGGCAGATTATTCTTAAAGCCAGTCGCTGCTCTTATGGTACACAGATCAATAGCCTTTGCTTACGTGAATACTACATCGTTGGCATAATAATATTCCTGGGGATGATGATTAGACCTCTATATTTTTCCACCGCTCTAGTTAATAACTGGTTTCAAGGTCTTATCTATTGTGACCATATATAGACGTCGCAACAACAGGCATTCTCGATGATAAAGCTCTGAGCATAAAACCTTATCCCTTTGTGGTCCAAAGGACCTAAAAAATTTTTATATAACGACTACGATTTCAACCGCAAGCCATAATAAAGGGTTTACCATAAAAATACGATTAAAAATTCGATAACAGCTGCCACCTAGAGTTTTCGACTTTTTCTCACATTTCAGACGAATGTTGATTTCCACATGACTCAAGGACATTATCCGCGTTTTGATGTAGTAGGTCTACAATAAATCCAAAACTTAAAAGTACACTTTCTGGAAATTCTTCATACAATGAAGCCGTAATCGTTTGTATTTTTTGGGTGTGTGGCATTATCTTGTTGAAATCACATACATAATGCTCAGAATTGATAGTAACGGTTCTTCTAGGGTTAATTTCGAAGAGGCTAACACCAATGAACTACAAAGCATAAGGAGCACCAAAGAGACACTTTTTCCCTTGCGCTAACCATTTTTCATTGAAATTGGTGGAATTCGGTCAGTTCCGGGACTGCAACGGGCCGTTATGCATGCTCAAGTGAGTTTTGTTATCAAAACTACCACTCCAACTTACCTACCTACCTACTTTACCGCTGAAGCATTGAAAGCCTCTTGGTCTAGCACCCGATGTCTGTGGCCTTGTGAATAGTCAGCCGACTTATATTGTTGCGTGAGTTGGACATTATGTGGATGGAAGTGCAATTACAAATGTAAAATATGCCAATTGCCGAAAACGCCATGGGTACGACAAATTCGGATTATCTGGATTCTCTAACAAATACGATGGTCCTGACAATATTTGTAATGCTTCCAGTCTCTTCAAACTTTTTTATAATTCTACCAATTCCTTAACCGGTGGGTAGATTATGATTATTATAATCACTCCTTAGTGCTAGGAATAGTGGCCACGTTTAAATCATCCTTTATTTTAGTCAGTTTTAGTTATCTTTAGGCGCTCTTTCGCTTTCACCAGCTGACAACTTTGCCAGTGCCGGAGTTTTGAAATCAATAAATGTGTAGCTCGATATATTGCATTCATAACTGTTAAAGAAAGTTTTTTAAATGGTGTTTGTCTTAGGATATAATACGTAATAAATGCGTGATGTTATTTTATTATTTTCTATGTCCATTCTTTCAACCAAAACAAATGTGTTGTCGTCTATTTATGTTTCGTATTTAAAGCCATTATAAAATAAGAAAGAAAATAAAAATAAATCCCATAAACCGATTATTCTGTCTAATCAAATGCGAACTAATTTAAATATATACCAACAAAATAAACCAAAAAATAAATCAAGATAACAAAATCAAATCATCTTCAACAAGTTTTAGCAAAAAAACAATACAAATAAAAAAATGAAGATTAAATTAAATATATAAATAAAAATAAAAATATTCAATAATAATGTTAATAAAATACAAATTAAATAAATTTAAATTAAATAACAACAAAAAAAAAACAAAAACAAAAATATTAAATAAGATATTAAATAATTAAAGAAAAGAAATAAAAAACAAAAACAAAAAAACATCAAAAAAATTATGAAAATTTTAAAAACAGAAGAAATAAAAAAATACAGAAATTTTTTTGTAAGAAGGATTTATAGTATTAAGAGCAAGGATTTTAAAGATAAGTATAAAACAAAAAAGCAACAACAACAAAACAAAATTAAATTACAATAAATATTATTATTATGATTATTAAATAAAGTCTTAATTTAAATATATTTGTAGTTAAGTATACAAAGAAATACAAAAACTAATGTTTAAAGTTAGTAGAAAAAAAAGAAGGACATGCATACGGACAAATAAATGACAGCTTAGGACAAAGCCGTAAGGAAATTACTTCAATTTGAACATACAAAATAAAGAAAGAAAGAAAGAAAAGGATAAAAACGGATATAATAATTAAATAATAATAAATAAATAGCCTTATGTTTTAAGGATTTATAAACGCTTAAAAAGTAAATAAATAATCAATAATAATAATACTGAAGAAAACATGAATTAAAAAAAAAATAAATAAATTTGCAAAACATGAATAAGAAAACATTACAGCTTGTGAAGGTTAATTTATTTGGAATTTGTTATGGGCACAGTAAGTATTATTTTTGAAACTGTTTGTAATCGAAACAAATATTTTGTTAGATTGTTAGGTACCAGCCCTACTTCGGGAGACTCAAACGTTTTTGAAGGGCAGGTTTACCTCTTATTTTATCTTTACAACTTAAATTCTATGGTTTAGAGTCATAAAAAGCTTTCGAAAATATGCATCGATCATGGATAATAATCTAACATTTAAAGTAGAGCGATCACAACGGAGATAATCTTTTTTACAAAAACACAAAATATTCTACATTTATTTAGAATTTGATTGCACCCTACAAAACCACTAAAGCGGCAACTGCTTTATACTATGTACCATAAGACAGTAATAGGCCTTAACTAGAACATTATCCTTAACAGCATATAATGGGTATGTGGTTGTGTTCAAACCATTTATACCTTTCGTGGACCTTGTTTGGCGGATGGCTTTACATGGGCAATATTGCAAAACCAGCCTTGAGCTTATAATAAAAAGGGTAAAGATTATGTTAATAAGCGCTCTTAGAATTGGTCCATGTAAGCCATTGGTTACTATTTGCAACTAGCTACATCCAAATAAGGGGTGATTTTTTAAGAGCTATAGGAAAATTTTTCAAAAAATAAACACATAAAATTCAGAAAAATGCATGAAATCTTTATTTGAATCGATAGTACGGTCCATATAATTTAATGCTTGAAGATTATTTCATGCAAATGTTAACCGCGACTGCGCCTCAAATGGTCCATCCGCTTAGTTCAATTTTGGCATACTCTTTCCAACATTTCGGCCGGTATCTCACGAATAAATGCTTCAATGTTGTCTTCCAATTCGTCAATTGAAGCGGGCTTGTCTGTATAGACATGAGCTTTAACATAGCCCCACAAAAAAATAGTCGAAAGGCGTTTAATCGCACGATCTAGGCGGCCAATTGACCGGTCCCGAACGTGAAATAAAATGTTCAACGAACTCGCCTCTCAATAAGTCCATTGTTACGCGTTCTGTGTGGCATGTGGCACCGTCTTGTTGAAACCACATGTCATGCAAGTCAAGTTCTTGCATTTTGGGCAAAAAAAAAGTTCGATATCATCTCACGGTAGCGCTCACCATTCACAGTTACTTTACGATTCGCAGCATCTTTGAAGAAGTGCGGTCCAATGATGCCACCAGCCCATA
Organism: Sarcophaga caerulescens; assembly: GCA_927399465.1. NCBI lineage: Eukaryota > Metazoa > Arthropoda > Insecta > Diptera > Sarcophagidae > Sarcophaga > Sarcophaga caerulescens. The sequence continues at coordinate 16,275,626 of OV656866.1, read as the reverse complement.
AACCGCACCAAAGTTCCATTGTTAAATTGTTTCATGGTTAAATTATAGACCAAACTGAAGATGTTTGACAGTGAAACAAAACACGAAACGTGCGTGAGCTGTTTAAACCAGTGTTGCCAAAAAGATAATAGCTAAAAAATCACCCTTTATAAGCAGCTGTGAATAAAATAAGGCGACTAAGCGCTACGAAGGTATGGAAATACAGAGCTTATGGTCAATGCCAAAACCCTTAGGTGGATCACTTGGATCTCCATAATGACTGCACAATACCTGGTCCCTGTTAGATCCTCGTTATATGAAGAAGTCTATATCTTCCAGAGAATATTATCCACGAAAAGAAATCAAGATTATACGACAATATTAGATGATTTATATAACACTGTCACCTTAACTATAATAAAATTTGAACTGAAATAATGCAGTAAAGACCGTCACAGAACTAATTCAGTTTCAAGGTAGTCGCCGTTATCTGATAGACAGTGTGTTGGCTTATTAGACGTAAGGCCACGGTTCAAACACCAAGTCAGACATCAAAACGAAAATTTTAAAAAAATATTTCCTCTCAGCAGATTTCTATCAAAAACTCTGAGAGTAAATAAAAATTACCATGAAAACTTTCTCAAAAAAATCTAGCGTTCGGAGTCGTCTTTAAACTAAAGGTCCCGCCACTCATGTATAAAATTAACACACATAACATAAAGTGGTGCGAGAAGCTTGGTCGTAATCTGATTGAGGGCTTGTAATGACCAATTATGTATGTATGTATGTATATTATAGATGAGCGATCCAGTGATTTTTGAAGAACGTTGTTCTCAGTGAACGTGATTTATTAATCACTGTTCTTTAAAACAGTGATTGTGATCACAGTATTCCAATAATACAATAACGTATTTTATTAAGTCGTAAGAAAGAGACAACTAGATACATACTACGGAAAGACTACTAAACCAAATCAGTGTTGCCGTTTTTGGTTATTTCTAACCAAAATTGGTTATTTTTTTGTTCAATGTGTAGATGTGTAGATTTCTCCAGGTTTGGTTATTTATTTTTCTTATAAATAGAGCTTTTGTTTTGTTTGTAGAAATGTATTAATTAGTAAGACTAAAATTTTATTTTGTTATTTTTTGTTTCTTTTCTTACTCTGTTGTATTAATTATAATTTATATTTGAAAAAAATAAAATAAAAAAACTGCGAATTTAGTTTTGGTTATATTTTTTCATATTTGGTGATTTTTTTCACAAATGTTGGTTACAATATTTTTTTTTTTCGTGGCAACACTGGTGAAGGGAAACGAAAGTTTGACGTTTACTAAAATTTTGTGAAAGGGACAGCAAATATTACCAACAAGTATTTCTGTCCCTGTCTGATTCTTCCTTTTTTGTTTATTTATGTTTGTTAAATTTTAGGGTGGGTTTTTATTTTCTATTTTGTTAGAATCTGATGATATTTTTGTAGAATAATAGAATAGTTTTGAAAGCAAATGAACTGTTGTATTGGGGAAACATAATACGGAACTAATGTATTTGGTGACACATATCATCGATTGTCACTAACTTAGTATTTAACCAATTGAGAGGTATATTCACAAACTCCTGAAACAAAAAGTTATGAGTATATATTTCGTTATATTTTTCTTTTTACAAATCTTTTAGACACGGAACTTATTTCATTGTGAAGAGAAATTGCTAAGAGTTCGATTAATAATAAAAAAATTTCCGAATTTTAATGTTTTCATTCAAGAAATTAATAAATACTAGTAATATACACAAAGTTCTGCAAGAAAAAAATTTTATGAGCAATATGTCTTATTTGATCTTGATATATTTAGTTTCTTACTTACCTTTTGCACAAGAAATTATATTCATTGCGACCAAAGACCACATACATTTCGATTAATAATTAAATATTTAAGAATCTTTTAACTTTTCATTGAAGAAATTAAAAAATGTCCCAAATTTTCCCTTTTTTAACACAAAATCAATGTTTGTTTACATTTAATTTTTCAACTTTATCCGCCAGTTTTCAGTCTGTATATCTGTTGCTTCTAACACAAAGTTTCTTTGCAAAACTTATAATTCATTTTTTTTCTCCCTTTAAATATTTTAGCAAACAAAACAAAATGAAATAAATTTGAGTATGTAACAATTTTGAAAGAACGACATTATTAGTACCTGTTATTTGGCAATTTCAATCACTGTAGTTACCAGAGAATTATCAATCACCGTGATTAAATCACAGTTTTGAAAATATCGCTCATCTCTAATGTATATAGAATAGAAAATGCGACAGATAGTCGGAATTTTTCGATTTCAACCACGTTCTTAGCAATTAGGGTGTTCTTTCTATTCGTTATAGCGTTATTTGGCATTTCATTAAAATATTAAATACAACTCAACCAATAAATTATACGCAACACGTATCTTTGCCTATCTTTGCCTTATTAGTACACTAATATCCTAATCCAGTATACAGTTTCACTAATTTCATTGCCATTTACAAACTGATCTCGGTTTAATCATTTAAAAAGCTCCAAACACTCCATTGAAACATCCACATGGTACTGTTTTTTGTTCTATTGCTAGCAAAAGCTGCTCCCATTTTTATAACCCAAGAGATTTCTTAATAATTTAGAAACATGATCTTGTAGCTTCAAAAATGACAAAATTATAGATAGGTCAAGTAACATTATAATACTTGCATGAACATCGTGCGTACCTGAGTACGCCGGTTGAAAACCAAGTACTAACGCTAAAATTGGTATGACTAACACAGTACGTTGGAACCACTTAAACTTCGAGTTAAGAAACAAGCTGTAAACAGTTGCCAAAAATTTCTTTATAAGTTTTTTTCCATCAAAATAGAATACATAAGTACATACATAATTAATTTATCATTAATTCAGTCAGGATTATGACCTAGCTTCTCACACCACTTATATTGTGTGCGTTAATTTTGTACCTGAGTGGCAGGACCTACAATTTAAAGTCGACTCCGAACGGCAGTTTTTTGAAAAACTTTTCATGACAGTTTTATTTTACTCTCAGAGTTTTTGCCAGAAATCTGCAGAGAGGAAATATTTTTTCATATTTCATTTTAGTTGGAAATGCCTGACCTGGGGTTTGAACCGACGCCTCACGTCTAATAAGCCACATGTGCGTACCTGAGTACACCGGTTGAAAAGCAAGCACTAACGCTAAAATTGGTATAAAGAGGTAGTACTTTGGAACCACTGAAACTTCGAGTTAAGGAACAAGCTGTAAACAGTTGCCAAAAATTTCTTTATAAGTTTTTTTCCCATCAAAATAGAATACGTCTATAAAAAGGCCGGAGATATTTCTACACTTAAAACGGGGGTAATTTATCTGGGCGTCGGTGAAATCTTTTCCTAACATGCGTACATTTTAAACTGAATAAATTACTAAAATTAACCTCAAGAGTTCGTCCACAGGCCTTTTCCAAATCTAATGACCATAAATTTTACACCCCCTTTCCAAGCAGTACTCCATTTTCATTACCTAGCATTTCCAAATTAAATTTATTTTTTTTGGTTTTTAAATTCAACAAACAATTTTTAAAGTCAATTGCTAATCCTTTAGCTCTTTTACATAATTTATGAAATTTTAATTAACTGAGGGCACTGTATTCTATGCCCTCTGGTGTCAATATACATAATTATACCAGAGGGAAATAACGGTTTCCCACCATTTTATGGCCCTTAAAAAACAAACTAATTACTATGCATTGGCATAAAGTTTTAATGTTTTTGTTATTTTTTTAACACTTTTTAAAAAACAGAAAACTTAATGACTTTTGTTTAAAATACAATATAAATTAATAACTTAAATCAATAAATAACTTTAATTAATATTAATACATGAATATTCTATAAATGAATCGTTATTGTACGTTTATGGCTATAAAAAAAATAATGAAAAATTAATTAAAATTATTAATTTGACAATTATTGTTATTTTTCATAAAACATATTCCAACTATATACGCTAACTTTGTTGAATAAGTATGATTAGTTTATTCAAGTGTTTGTAACAGTTCAATACAAGTGAATGTAATTCAATATTTTTGAATATTTTCTCCAAATTAAAGTTTATAACACATGACTCTATCCTGCCATATGCTGGATTACATTTATAATTTTTTTATTATTTTTTGTTTTTAATCGATTATCTACTTTATTTACCGCCATGGCATTTAATAACTATCGAACAGGATGTACAGAATGGTTTCCTGTATGATTAAAATTAAATTGAAATTCAAAATGCTTCTGTTTTTTTTAATGAAATTTACGCTAAATTTGCATTAATTTAAATACATTGATTATGTTTAAGTATTTAATGTTTTTAGTCTTTCCTGCGGGTAAAAGGATGTACAATTAAGTGTCATATTTTGTTAAACAAATATTATTAATAATAGCCATGACAATTATTTGTCATTATTACAATTATGAACATTATGTACGTACATACATATGTATGTACATATTTTTAAGTTATAACAACATATAATACCATTTAAATAGTTCAAGAAGTTTATGGTTGTCCACTAAATATTTTAAAGCTAAAAAGTAAAGCAAAACGAGGTATGTATATATTGTCTACAAGTAGGGACATGCGGCGTATTGGATTCCAGATACGTTCGATATAGTCAGTGAATTTGTTTTTCTTGGCTCCGCCGTTATCACCAAAAATTATGTCAGTCCGGAGATCTAGCGTAGGATCACTCTTGCCAACAAGTGCTACTGTGGTTTCAATAGGCAATTGAGTAGAGGCTTCTCTCGTACGACAGCACTAGTCTACAAGACCCTCATCTCCCGTTCAGCGTTATTTATGGCACAGAAGCATGGACACTAATAAACACCTATGCAGTAGCCATTTAGAGTATTCGAGAGAAAATTCCTACGTTAGATCTTTGGTCCAGTGCGAGTTGGCGATGATTTCCATATTCGATCCAACAATGAGCTATATAAGCTCCTCAACGATGTGGACGTTACGAAACGTATTAACATCCAGCGGTTGCGCTGGCTCGGCCATGTCGTTCGAATGGGATGCTTCGGTGAGACAGGTATTTGATGCGTTAGAAGGACCAAGTCGAGGAAGCCGTGTGATCGATTAGTGTGACCAACTGGCCAGTAGCCATTTAGAGTATTATAGAGAAAATTCCTACGTAAGATCTTTGCTCCAGTGCGAGTTGGCGATGATTTCCATATTCGATCCAACAATGAGCTGTATAAGCTCCTCAACGATGTAGACGTTACGAAACGTATTAACATCCAGCGGTTGCGCTGGCTCGGCCATGTCGTTCCAATGGATGAGGATGCTTCGGTGAGACAGGTATTTGATGCGTTGGAAGGACCAAGTCGAGGAAGCCGTGTGATCGATTGGTGTGACCAACTGACAAAAGTGCGCCTGGAAGAAGATGCTGGCCCAAAATTTAATAATCGGATTGTTAATGGTTGTTAAATGTAATTAAGTAAGTAAGTAAACCTAAAAAAAAATCATTTTTCAATAGAATCAATGCTGGTGTGGAAAAAATTAATCCAGTATGACCCTCTAAAACCTTTGGCTAAGTGGAAGAAGGGAAGGAGCAAAGACTCTTCCTACGACAAATGAATTTGAGATGATCTAAGCGTTTGTTGGATAATTACAATGGAAAGAAATATGAATCATGGGGTTGACTATCCTAATAACCGGCATTTTGATCAGGTTCTGTATACCAAAAGAAAACACAACATACATATATACACATAATTGGTCATTACAGCCCATCAGTCAGGATTACGACCTAGCTTCTCACAGCACTTATGTTGTCTGAGTTAATTTTATAAATAAGTGTGGGGACCTTCAGTTTAAAGTCCAAACAATAGATTTTTGAATAACTTTTCATAACAATTTTATTTTATTTTCAGAGTTTTTACCAGAATTCGTCAGAGAAATATTTTTTCATAATTCGAGATGTCTGTCTTGTTCAACATTGCGATTGCTTCATGCCGTTAATATGAAAAATTAATATGAAAAATGAATCAATAGAACACTTAGATATTAACAAGTTTCTGAAATTTGTTAGAGCAATAGGATGGTGAGAGACATTACAGTGATATTCTCCGTATCTCAACACGATGCCAATAAACCAGACAAAACAATGGCTTTATATCTGACGTCTATATCTATGAATTTAGAATAATGTTCTGGATTTGCTGAGATACCTGAAGCAGTCATCTTCCATCATGAAAACACAAAACTAGAAAATATAAACTGGGATTCATAAACTTTATAGTCCAGGCTTTGACCTCCATTCCATACCAGGAAAATTTATATCGATTGTTGCAGACCATTTCTACAACAATACTATACGCATCAGAATATTTAGAATTCTGGGCCCCATAAAATATCAGTTTTTTTCACTATAAATTCTCTTTTCACCAGGGAGATGCGAAAAAAACATAACTAAAGTTGATCATTAATATATATAAACTTATCATGCACCAATGTACGCTTACCAATAAATGCCAAAAAAAATTCCTAAAATATCTGCATGATCTGAGACGTAGTATAGCCTTTTGCCTTGAAGCTTTATTACTCACCCAAAAGAATAATACTTTCTTTAAAAATTCAATTTAACTGACGTACTAAAATGAATGCCATGTCGTATAGTACAACACATGTTCCAGCATGGCCGTCCACAACTTTATTAAGTACATATTTTAAATTCTCTTAAAAATATTTTTAAAACTGTCATTAAAAACCAATTTCATTTCGGTTCCACAAACACATGAAATCCATGAAATTTTTAAATTAAAAAATAATTTTCAACTCTCATAGCTCTCCACACATGTACATACTAATAAGCCTGAAAACAATAAAAACCCAACACATAACATAGTTTTAATAAACCATTAGAGCGAGAGACAGACAGAGAGAGAGAGCCATAAAAAATAATATAAATTATTATTTAAGTAAAACATATTAGTTATATTAGTGGGGCTCGTATAAAATTAAAGACAATTCAAACAACAAAACAAAAAAAAATTGTTTTTAAAACTACAAAAAATACCACATACTAGCAACAGGATGCTGAAAAACAATAACGCATAACAGTCCTACCATTAATATTACAGCCATTATCGTAGAAAAAAAATAGTCAAAAGTTTACACATACAAACTAAGCCGAAAAATAAACAAAAAAAAAAAAGAAAATTTCAAACAAATGAACCTGAAATACCAACCAAACAAAGGGAAAAAACTGAGTTTTCTTTTATAAATTTTGAATGAATTAAAAAATTTTAAACTTTTTTATGGCATCACATTCATGTTTAGTATCATTTTAATGGCATTTTTCCGGCATAGTTCGAAGTTATATATGTATGTAAGCTTCATACATAAAAACGGCTGAATTAAATTAACATTCTTCCAT